>JACXGK010008055.1:0-11748 GCA_016801125.1 Novumbra hubbsi
TGCCCCCCCCCCCCCCCCCACAAACAGCCCCAAACTATCATTACACAAATGCCCTTTTGACTGACTGTGTCATGAGTCATGGACGCCACATCCTGGTTTGATGCGGATTTAAACCGATTTCAAAACATTAACAATATACTGCCAGAATAGCAGTATATAAGCGACATGATGTTTGAGTTCATAGTAGACAGCTCAAACGTTCTGGTGTTTTTTTCCTCCTTTTTTAATGTAAGAACCCTCACAGCATTAGGGTGGGGCTCAGTGGAGCTTGCAAGGTTTGAGGACATGATGGTTTTTGGCCCTCCCTATTAAGAATGCTTTGAGTGCCCTCTGGTGGTGATGAAGAGTAGTACACAGGAAACCTTGAGGAGGGAGAGGGACCACTCCTAAATTCAAATGATTTGACTGACACACATGGCAGCTTTAATGCCACAGCACCAGTTAGATCTATGACATTCTTTGAGATACAGATTTAGAGACTTTCCTAATTGTCCCCAAACGTCCCTACTAAACCGTTATCAAATTTAGGAATAATACTAATACTAGGACGGAGAATTGCCAGGGACCTCATGCCACAGCATTAACACCCATCCTCAGGTGTCAACTTGCAATTGGGATTTTTACAATTCGCAATTCGTTAGGTATGGATCGCAATACTATGTGCGATGCATTCTGCCCACCATATCTACTGCAGGGGGTCACAAATGAGTCAACAGGTTTCGAAACACGCATTTAGGCAAAAAACATAACTACGATGGATAAACCCTGGCGTTTCAGTTCAGGTATTAAGCGCAAAGCCTATACCGCACTAGTCAAAAACACACAGTAACCCATTACATTGGCTTCCTTAGCATAATAACATCCACAGTCATTAGTAACATTCATCCAGCACATGCTTATCTTCATCTTACAGTAGCGCCAGGCTATATCGCGGTAAGGGAGGCACCGGTGGGGGATGAAACCCGCAAGACTGCCGTTGAAGTGCCAGGCTCTTATCAGCTCCGCTGGGCCGTGGAGCGGTGGGAAGGGTGTTCTACACGCCTGTCTGTTGGGCTGCACCGGCCACGTGAGGCCGTCCATCATCCATCTGGAGCGACCGCAAGGAACCACTGCGGTCACTCCTCAGATTAGGAAACGCCTTGCCGAGCGCCACTCCGGCTCGCTGTTCTAGTGGCCCCGCCCAAAACAACGTGGCGCCCCCTTCTGTCCATTTCGGAAGATGTGTGGGGAATGGCTTTGACGCAATTGTCTCGTACACAGTTACACCGCAGTTCAGATGGACAGAGAAAAACAGAGAGAGGAAAAGAAACGGAGACAGAAAAACAAACAGAGAAACACACATAGACACAGAGGAAAACAGAGAGCACAGACAGTGTGCAGCTTGAAAAGCACTCAGAGGAGAGGCGTTCGCTGAGGTAAAGTGCATGTCAACCGACAGCAGCATTAAGCAGTGAGGGGAGAACATGTCTTTAGCTGACTCAGCAAGCCGTTCCACGTATCACTGACCACAGACATATCATCTCCTATTAACTATGCATGGCCAAGCAGGGCCTGTGTCCGCCCCCATCCACCACATGTTTCTGGACAGTAGGGTACATTATCTACCTTTACATCAAGAGCTCTATAGGCGAACAGCCTACTGGTAACATCTTATATTTCTATTTACGCTTATCCAAACCCAAGACTTGGCTCTTATTCTAACCGTATCCCTTAGCAAAGCCTTTATCAAAGACGTAACCATAACCTTTGAAAGCATATTCTAACGGTCTCACTTCCAACAAACTGTTTGTAGAGCACCTACAGATGGATATTGGGACTGTCAAAATAAAGTGTAACCAATATTGGTCTTAGTACTGATCACATTAAACAACAAACTTGCATTTGTCTATAGAGATGTAGCTGCCTCTCTGAATTGTTTGCAATTCTCTAAAACATTTCCAATTAAAAAGCTTGGCTGCGAACGTTAAATCAAATTGAGATGGTAAGCAAAACTATTACACTAGAGCGTGAAAACCTGTGAAACACAATATCAGCACAAACTAATCAAATGCACCACTGAGAAACATCAGAAAAGGATGTCAATTATTTATTTTCTTCATCACCAGCTGGTGGCAGTATTGCCTAGTATTTATTTTCGAGCACTACAGTAAAAAGCTTTACCTCAGGCTAGTTGCTAGAGCACACCCCGTACTGGCTGACAAAAGCTAATCCTGCCTCAAAGATACATTTGAAAAGACTGCTTTATTCAGTCATTCATCCTCACTCCGTTGCAAGTTACAACTTGCCACTATGTCTCTTTGCCAAAGAGTCACACAATGAAGGCTTAACTGACGAAATATCTTAGCGTCCCGGCTAAACCGGGGGATTTATGTCTCGCGGATTTCTGCCGACGTGTCTTTAGCTAATATTATTGCTGTAACACTCTGTAATAACGAAACAAATGGCATCACGCACGTTTGAGTTTGGCTACATGGCAAAACAGTTCATTAATTAATGTTAAAATCAGACATAGCCGGCCACTTTAACATTTAAAGGGCATTAGCATTATTTAATCTACCCATTAAATGGCACTACTACACCTTTTTTAAATAATATTAAATATCTTTATTTACATTGTCCAGATTCCCCATTTCTACACTCTCTGGAATTGCTGAAAGACTGCTGCTAGTTTTCATTGTTATGTATATTGTTTTGCTTACATTTTTCTTAATGCCTACTGCATTTCATTGTTCAGAATGGCGCTATGTAATTCGGTGCATTTGACATAAAAAACGGAGACTTTCACTGAAGGAAATGACAGTGGCTAATTTAACCCTAGACAGCTTGGACTGTCTCCAGCAGCTGCAGACAGACAGGTGGGAGGCGTTCGTGAGACAGACAGGTGCACAGGTAATGTAGCAATGTGCTCTGACACCACTGATTACCAGGCCCGAGATGGTCCGCCCCCCTCCAGTCCATGGTAACGGTGTCTAAGGAGACTGGATGGAAACTATAAACGGTGGTAAGGGGAAAAACAAAATGCCACCAGTAGGAAGGAGAGAGGGAGGGATTTCATAGGCGCTCGCTAATGCTGATTACCGCTGCATTCTAGACCATGGGTGGTTAGTTGTTGTCGGTGCAACAGGAAACCAGAGAAAAAGCCACTTTCAGCTAAACTCTGCACAATAGACACACTGCTGGTTCTGTCCCTCTCCATTTATCAACCCGGGCTTCAACCAGTGACCCTCTGGGGAGATCGGCAACGGTCCTGTGTCACTTCGCATCTGCTTCAAGGTCTCCGAGTGGGTGAAGTCACTGATTGTGGGCACAACACCAACCTGTCGGTCGTTCCACATCGCCAGACTAGTGTAAATAAACAGTTCAATGACAAATGTTCGCACAGTTAGCAGATACTGCACGAACATGTGTCAGTCAACTGTTTAGTCACGCTAGTACAGGGGTGGGCAAATATCGGGCCGTAGTTTGCCCACCCCTGCGCTAGTAGAACCATCAAATAACGGGTGATGTGTTCATTTATGCACCGGGAAAGTGAGACTTACAGCCTGGGAATAATCTCTCCTGGAGGAGAACCCGCCCCCCTTGGTGGTCAGCTTTAGTTCCATGAGGTCAGAAAAATACAGGTGACCCTCTGACCTTTAGTTACATAAGCATGGAGACCATAGCAGGAAGTGGAGGAACACGCATAACTCAGACCCATTCCATGGCCCACAATGCATTTCATTTCCGCACCAGCGTCATACAAACAGCCTTGATATTGTGCCCCTGAAAAAGAGCAAAGCAAGCTTGGAAAAAACACAAAAATTCTAGTGAGGAAAAAAAATGCTTATCAAAGTTCCAACAACAATAGCCGCCTTACAGCTAAATGTTCACTCTCCGTCTTATAGCAAAAGGTTCAAGTCCTTGGGGTATCAAGAATACAGACAGGCATTGTAGCAGGAAAACATATTTGAGCGTGGCATTCAACAAGCTGCACGCTTCACACAGAGTCATTTCCATGTAGTATGTAGTTCTACATACGGTCCGGTGGTTTGAATTCTGGAACGGAACTAACACAATGTTCATCCACAGACTTGAAGGAAGTGCACCAGCCTTGACATTTGGTAACTCGAGGCAGTAAAATGACAGCTCCGGGGGTGAAGTACAAATCTAAAAATCAGCTTCCCCTCTACTCTTAGCCCCAACATTGTCCATCAGCAGGGGAAATAATAAACTGACCCAGGTTCGGTGTCTAGGGGTAACGTGAAGTTGATAGTGGGACTAACCAGCAGACAAAGCTCTGAAGGTGTCAGTCAGGAAGGAGGCCCAGCCTGGCGGGTGGCCAAGGTCACAGTCCTCCAGCGGAGGTCAGGTTCTGAAAACACAAGGTAATAAGTTCAGCGTGAGTCATAACGTCCCCTTGAAAACATAGTCAGTCAGTCTCATTCCGTTTCCTTGTTCCTTTTTATTAAAACCACAGTGTGCGACACAACCTGTACAGTATTACACCGTTGTTATTTCCTCCCGGTCTAAAGACGTAGTAAAAGAAACTACGCGTTTTAGGTGGCCGCAACAAACATGACTAAATTCGCGGCCCTTCCTTATCAACCGCGCGGTGATCCACAGACTACAAAACCCTTAAACCTCCAGTCCACATAACCGGATGTCGAGAACTTGCAGACATGGTCGATAATCGCTTAGTTGAGCCCTGTTGTGATTCTCCGGTGGACGGGTTCTGTGGTGGAGGGCAGCACCGTCATATGGGAACTGGGAGGCACGGCAGCTAACCACATCCTATTGTGCAACCCTTCCTGTCATTCAGTGTGCACTGCCTTTTGGCTTGTCCCCCGCGTTCCCTGAACAGCTCCCTCCTGCCAGGCGGCAAAAAGGGCTCGGACTGTTGGTTAATCCAAGTCTCGTGTTCGCTTCTATTGTGGTAAAACGAGGGAACACTATCCTTATTTGTCTTTATAGAAATACAGTTCATAAAAGGGGCATTTCCTCTTCAGTCACACGTTGGGCTTCTTTTAAAAACGTTTGGCCGTAAACCTTCCCTCCTCACATTACCCAGTACCACGCGGCCCCCCGGTTCCTAGGACTGTGGAGTGCAGGTTCAGCAGACCGTAAGACGGGTAGGACTGGGGCGCTGCGCTGTCCACCGGCGTGCATACAAATGGGCTGCTATAAGGGACGTGCAGTGGTCATGCATAAATGTGATCGGACTCCAAGCTCGGAGACTTTTCCGCCTGCCACCACCCAGCTAGTCGCTTTGAGAATGAGCCACGGAGACAAACTGTCAGCATCAAAGATATCGGAGCTTTGGAACGGCAAAAACCTGCACATTCCATAGAACTTGGAGAAGCTCAAACTGCCTGGAAAGTAATCCTCTAAAAGCCATTTGACAATTTATTAGTACCCCAATTAGCTGACACCTTGTCCTGGAGCCCAAACAGGATAGAAAACACAACATAAATGAATACATAAAATGCATCATCCAGTGTATTTCAGTAAGTACAGCATGTTGATTACACTGCCATGGTTGTGGGTGAGATTCCCACACAAGTTCAGCAGGGGGGGGGGGTTATGAATTCACTAATCTTTCTCTGGGTAACAGTTGACAAATGTTCACAAATGAAACTAACGTTAATAGCACTACATCTCAGACCACACAACAGCCTAAGCATTTATCTCAAGACAGCCAGACGAGACAACATTAATTCATTAAAGAAGTATGTTAACCCACTGATAAGTGCTTTTGTTACATAGTTATAGTCCCTTCAACACTATTGACAAATGAATATAACCTAAAATAACAAACAAACACTTAAATACAATACTACAATTATTTATTCATGTTAAATTCATAGTGCAGAAAAGTTCAGTATGAACTTCAATAGCTGGTGTTGCCCCATTTGGCTGAAAAGAAACCACACATGTAGCCATTTCTTTTAAGTATAAATCTGAGTGATTTTTGCCCGCATTCCTCATTGTAGTGCTTCAGCTGTGTCATGTTCTAGGGCTTTTTTGCATGCACCGCCCCTTCAATTCCTTCCACTGCATTTCAATGCGATTTAGGTCTTGGCTTTGATTAACCCGTTCTATAACCGTCCATTTTCTTGTTTTTGAGACATTCTTTTATTTTTGCTTGTGTGTTCTGGGTCATTGTCCTGTTGCAAGATACATGTTCAGCTCAGCTTCAGCTTTTTGACAAATGGCCTCACATTCTAATTAAGAACTTTAGTGCAAAATGGAATTCACAGTTTACACAATAATGGCAAGTTGGCCAAGGTCCTGAGGCAGCTCCAAACTAAAACACCACAGCCTCCATGCTATACAATTATGAGGATCAACTGTTCAAAGGTTATGTTTATCTTTTGCCCAAAGTTGCGTATGGCGCTGCATCCAAGCAACTCCACCTCTGACTTATTAATCTAGAGGACTTTTTTTTCACCCAGGTGTTTTCCCTGAAAATATCAGTAATGTCTTGATTTTATTTTTAGGCTTTGTACCACCTCCCAGACTCATGGACATCTATCAGTACTGGCCTTTGTACTAGGTGTTGATAGTACCAACCTGCCTGTTAGCACAGTAGAGACACCCAATGCCTGAGTTGAACTGCTCAGTCAGCACATCTGCACCTGCTAACCACCTCTACTCACGTCAGCCTCAGCGTCATTGTAGAGACTTAGAAATGTCGGTTGTGTTTTGGAAAGCACAGGCGGCACCATTACATCCTCCTTGATGTGCAACAACAACGTGAGCAGAAAATGGAACAACGACTTGAATGTCAATAAAGATTATATTTAGCCACTGTTGGCACAGGATAGCGCCGGCTATGTCATCCTATCAACTTTTAAATTGACATTGTTTGAGGTTACGGCGTGTGTACAAATCCCATGTCGTTCCCACAATGCATCTAGAACAGCATGCGTTTATAAAACACCAGAGTCAGTGCATTATGCGTGAGACAGAAACACATTGATTGATTTATAGCATTGACCGATTTATTATCACACTAATGCTCACGGTTTTTAGGTGTATGGCAACGGAAGGGTTAAACACAAACTTCCTTGAGCCCTTGAAAATGTATGTCAAATAAGTTTCCATATCCTCAACCACACGCACAGTCCAATGTGGGGCATCGTGTGTGGGAGACTATAAAGCAAGCCATTGTTCACATCCATAGCGTGGTGGTGAGTCCATGTGTGATTTGCAAAAATAATTCCGTTACAACAGGGAAATTACAGTGAAACAAGAGACAATGAAGCGAGACACGGGTCCAATTAGCAGGTGTTTAACATCTAGGACAGATTCTCGCCTCAAACAGGAGTTACCATGGCAACAAGTTCCAGTTCCTGGTTACAAGTGAGCTAGTGCTAAGAGCTGAGGATGAAAACTTCCCTCAGCTAGAGTCACTTACGTAAGGGCCAGGGGACTAAAATGTTGCTCAACTGAGGTCTAAAGCTCACATCGATTTTCTCGATAGTCAACTGAACCAGATACAGTGTTAGGTACTGAGAAGTGTTGGATCGCGAAGGTGATTTTTGTGGATTGCATCACTGATAATATTGCACTATGTAGAGATACACAATCAAAACGCTCAACCCATTTCTTTTGCAGCTTTCTTGAGCAGGGCTCCCTTCATTTGATAAAATACAAGAGAAGGCGACCGAAGCAGTCGGAGGGCTTGATTACATGCTGCTTCTAAAGGAGATGCGTCAGCCTTCAGGCCATGGGGTCATTTAAAGGTGTCAATAGTATTCCTTATAGATACGAATTGCAGGATTGTTGTGGTATGGTTTCTGAAAACATTTCAGTCATGTTTATGTGGACACTTTATACATACGTTTAAACATAGCTAGAAATGAGTCGGTGTTGTTGGAATTTGCTTTGTGTACCTTTTATACACAAACACGGCGATTTACAGCTTGGTCAAATTGACTCAACACTGCAAATGACATCTTTATAGGAGGACTCATCAACGGGCCGGCATCCAATGTCTTCAATTAACACTCAACACGAAAGGCCACAAAAAGTTATTTGATTAAAACAACACCGGCAACTTTGCAAGAGCAACGAGTCCACTTTCCATTCGATCTCTCCGGCAGTACGTTTGGTACGTGGGCACGGTGTGGTGACCGGGAGGTGTGGAAGATGAAGCTCTCCCCTGCCAACGTGCCATCTGGTGCAGCATCCCCCGCTCGATGGTGTCCACTGACGCGTGGGCTGCCAGGACAGGAGGCTTCACGGCTCGCGGTAACACCCCGTCAACTGTCCGGATGGGACCTAAACATTCAGCGGACAGAAGGGGGGCGGCCTTGTGCGCGAGTGCACCAAGCATGCTGTGGTAATTGGTGGAACGGATCTGTCGTTTCCATTGCAGCCTTTTTGGTTCGGCGTGCACAAATGAACGCACCCTAGATCACCTCACCAGGAAGGTTAGGATATTCGGTCTTGAAATGCCAGGGTTATTTAAAGGCAAAATGTTGAGCGTCTATATGCAAAAGCCATTTTGCATATTTCCATGTCCATGCTAAAGATAGACCTTCACTCAGATGGAACTGGAAAGGGAATGCTAATTATGAAGCATATGTTGAAAGACTTATCTGGTGTTCATAAACTACCATCACGTGTTAACCTGTCAGGAGAGATTATGTTCTTCTTGAAGCGTAAGCGACTGGTTCGGTTTTAGTTAGGACATCGGAACTACATGGCAGACTAACATGCTTTAATGTTCACATGCAGCCGGAACAAAAGAGTGGATTAGAATAATTTGAATAAATCTTAAGTGTGCTTCTCATTTCACACTAAAAAGGGTATATTATATTAATGTGTGATTTAAACATGTGATTTGCATCTGCCACTCCTTCCAAAGTACAGATGTATCACCTTATCTGCCCAATTATTACTAACTCCATGTATTGTAGTACAACAGCTAGGGCTGAAATTTTAGTTGACGAATAATTGTCACACAAATAATTGTGATTAACAATTTAATGATCTATATTGTAAATGTTATGCTACTATTATAGTGTAAGCCTAATAATGTTGTAAAAATATGTGGTGAAACCAGATGACTCTCGGTGTCATCTGGACACCAAGAGACCAGATGACACAACACCTTTTGGAACAACACCTTTCTGGAGCAAATCCGGCAATTTGCTGCCTCCAGATGGTTGGGCTCACCTCTTTCATCTTGGCCTAAAATTAATTCACCCTGACCCGTGTGGTTCTGTAGGACTTTGGAATCAGCACAAACACAATGTTGTTAACGAATTGAGGTTCACAAAATTAAATCGCTAAACAACGACAATAACAATTTGTTGCACATTGTGACATTTCAACTCTCAACCTGCTACACATAATAGGCCAATAAGCTAGTTATTTGGAACACCCTCCTTTTTGAGCATTATTTGAAACGGCTCACGTTTGAGCGTTATTTTAATTTGTTGATCAGAGTTGTTGCAACAGACAAGTGTTTGTCTGCTAAACAATAATGTTATTAAGACGTTTCCAACATAAAAACAACAAAACCAAAATCAAGGAGTAGTGCAAAAATTTGTTTTTAGATTGTGGTCTATAAAATAATTACATTATGTCTCAAATAATCACGATCAGGCAATTATGTAATATTTGCGACAGCCATAAAATCAACAAAAAGCTTGTCAGATTATTCACAGTACTGGCCCAAAGTAACATCTGTTTCAAGAGAAACTAATCCCTCGGATCATTTGTGTGAAAGGAATATGGTAGGTGAAACATTTTAATGTTTCCTTGAAACTGCCAGAATCTACCAGAGCTGGAATACATTCATTCAAAGACATCCCAGAAGAATATCATAAAAATGTCTGCCTACACATGCCCTTACCAGCGGAACTACATCGCAACATCGTCCTCCTTTGAGGTTTTACAGCATAGAGCGTGAGTCAAACCACAAAACCCCACGCAAACACATTTTAAATCTGCTTGCCAGAGAAAAATGAAGCAACACTAAATGGGCCCTGCCAGATAGCATTGAGAAGAAAGACATGCCCTGGAAAGTTTTCTTTGTATTCCCTTTTACATATTTGGACAAGCATATTCATTGACAATGATAACCTGGTTGAACTATTCACAAACAAATCATACAAAACAAAATACAATTTATTTTTATATTCATTATACATCAATAAATTGTATTAGAAAAGATCTATTTATTATTAAAATATAAATGCAATTTTCTTATGTGAAAAATCTTACCACACCCCTATGTTTACCATCACATAATGGCTACAATTAGAAATCAGCTGCACCAAATGGTTAGACAGTCATTAAAATAATGTGGAAGCCCTCCATAAAAATTTTAAAATGTGTGGTTTGGTCTCAACCGTATGGGTGTGTGATAACATCATGCCTAGATCAATAATCAATCCGATGTCCTCAGGAAAAATATTACGGATGCGTCTATGAGGGGTTTAAAGGCATTTTCAAGCCATTAGAAGTACACCAATCCACTATCCAACATCTACAAGTGGAGAATATTTCAGACCACAGGCCACACAATTCAGTTGCTCATAGAAGTCAACATTCAGAAAAGAAACAGCAACAATATTGGAACAACATGCTCAGGACAGAAGAGTCAAAGGAGGAGCTGTAAGTTTGCAATGCTTGGCCCATGGTTTGCAAAAACACTGCCAAACAGAATCAATTCATACTAATCGAATGTAAAAGATGAAGGCAGTGGCATTGTTTCCTATGGTGTCCTAATTTGTTCAAATAGCTGCATGCTTGATATACAGCTGATAAATGACACCGTCATGAGGGCTTTTCAGGTCAACCTGGGGCCAGACCCACAGAATCATGAAATAAGCACCTGTTGAGTTCCCTCTTCCTTGGTTGTTATGCAAGGGTCTGGAATTAGGAGCATTTATACAGAACCAAACAGAAGCGAAGTACACGTGTTTGTAAGACAGGACCCACTGCACTTGAAGTCTACAGACACCATTTGCTTCATCATGGTTGGCATTATTTACATGCTTTCAGATTTCTACAGATCCCTTATTTTCAGGAAACCCGACATCCAAAAGACCATTCTGTTGTTGGCATTAGCAAAAGAAAATATGCTTTTTAAACAACCTCAATTAAACCTTCATGAGAGAAAGTAAAGTAATTAAAGGTCATATAGAAATATGGGAAGTAACCTTTGGGTAATGCAATCACGTGACATGACAATGTCGCACCGTATCCCATCTTATTACTTTGACCAATCCAACTACATGAGATGATCAATTTCCATAAAGAAAGGAAAGGTTAATCTTGTTAAGTATTGACTAGCTTTACTGTAGTTTCGGTTAGAGTGTATACAATAAAATGAGGCGTAATGTCCTCATAACAATAAATCCAATCAACATCATCTGTACTATCTGCATCGCCAGTCTACTATGTTAATTAAACCAGACCATGCGTGCAGCACACGACCATATACACTGCCAATTGATTTGGAACCAATTGTGAGTATGTGGCAGAGTATGACAATAATACAGCAAAAGCGCAAACATAGGT
Organism: Novumbra hubbsi; assembly: GCA_016801125.1. Lineage (NCBI taxonomy): Eukaryota > Metazoa > Chordata > Actinopteri > Esociformes > Umbridae > Novumbra > Novumbra hubbsi. The sequence goes on from JACXGK010008055.1 coordinate 11,518, forward strand.
TGCTTGGTGGTACAAAACTCGATTAACTTCATGGAGGATATTTAACCTAGTTAATGGCATGCAATTCCACAAAGGTCAGTCATGAAATATAAGACTATACCGGAGCCAGTGTCTTTGAGTCATTGACTTCAACGTTTGCATGAGCAGTGACACATAAAACCGGAGAGTCATACTTTTACAGAAGACGTTGGCGTTGCGCTTGCAGTCCTTCGTCTGTGTTTGGACCTCAAG
>JACXGK010008055.1:11848-23577 GCA_016801125.1 Novumbra hubbsi
GGGGGGGGGGGGCACTGTCGGCAGAGCTACCAGCATACTGGGTCCACCGCTGCTTGTGCAGGGCGTGTTTGTGGGATGGAATATGGGTTTACAGTCTGCATATCCACACTGACCTCAGCCTACAGCTGTTAAAAATGCATTGAGCATTAATACCAGTAACAAAGCCATGGGCATGTAAACCTAAAGGTTAAAGGAACCACCTGAAGTCCCCAACTGTCTAATAAGATTAAAGAACACTGTAAAGTGCTATTAAATAAATAAATGTTGTCAAGTAAAATTATGCATTTATTATAGTATACTGGGAATGCAAAGAAAACTAGGTAGAGTTTCATATAACGAGAAGAAATTGTGCCCCACAATTTAAAAAAAGACTGAACCCAATGGGGTCAAATATGGTTCATCGTGCAGTACAGGACAAGAAGTGGGATTCATGTGAGGGAACTTACAAGGCCAGCTCAACTAGGCACCCACGACATAGAGGCATTCATGGCTATTTCACAAAAAGGAGACAAACACAGCCAGGCACTGAGCACAGTTATCCATGTTAGTGAACTGGGGGCCTGGATGCATTGGTCTTACATGATTCATTTAAAATGATCTTTCACAGGGTTAATGACCAATTAAATAAAACCCAGGCCTACAGTATTGTGATAAGGCATAGCAGGAGCTGGTCTGACATTTGGGAGGCACATTTTGTAGGACAGATAAAGGCATTCCCCCAAGAGATTTGTTTTCTTTAAATATTTTTAGAATGGTAATTTCAAATTACTGAGGGCTACATATTTTAATTTACCCTTTAGATGAACCATGTGGATTAGAGGTCCAGTGTTAACATTCCTGGCCCTATGCAGATATGTGGGTTCCCGCCAGAGACCATGGTTCAACACCATATGAATAATAAATAGGAATAAATACTACTAGAATAAAAATGTACTAATTGGAATGGAAAACAAAGAGATGTAAATGAACTTGTCCAACTGAAGACAGAACATGCAGACCGCAAAATACCTGTCTGCATTTGATGAACAGTTCTTTAAGGAACTTAACGGACAGATGGAAATCCAGTGAAGTTCATGTTTGGCAAAGTCATCTGGCACAAACATAAACACTTGGATCATAAGTAGTCTTACAAGAAATGGACAACTTTGAATCATTGCTCAACACGATAACAACTCAAAAACTAAAATCTACAAAGACAATCAAGACCAACTTGGAGTGGAAGTTGGTAATAGAGCAGTGTGAGCTCACTTGTACAGGGAATAAAACAAATCAAGTCAAGTGACAGTAGATCATGCAAGAAGCTTCTAAAAATGTACCACAGGCATACTGGATAAAATGAAACAAGTCGTTCATCATACATTTAGGGTTTACATGAGAGAACACATACAAACGTGACATGTTGGAAGGGGATGGGTCTTACGTTTAATTTCTGCAATGTTTAAAAACAGGTATTTCAGTAGTGCACAGCCTGTCAACCATAGAAGGTACACAACGGACGAGATTTTACGTGTGTGTTTTACAGATTACCATTTCCCATAAATAAACTGTTTGCAAATATACTTAGTTGCACTCAAGATTCTTATAGGGAAAATAAAAATGATTCCCTAAACCTATAACTAAGGGTTTTTGCATAAACTGAACTAAAACCCAAAGCCTAAACATAAAACTAACCCCAATTCTAACCCTATACCAGGGGTTTTCTAATCTGGACCTCAATGACAGTTTTTCATAGCAACCCTTTAATCTGAATCTTAGTTAGATCAGAAATGTTAGGTGGGTGCAATTAATTTGTTACAAAAAAAAACAAGCAGGCCCAGCCCTTGTAGGGTAAGTGCTGAATACCCCTGCCCGCCTAGAAAATCTACTGGGTCCAACTTCATAGGTTTGACCATCTTTGTGAGATCCTCTGATCCTCACATGTATAGTAATAGCAGGATCTCAGACACACATTTTTGTCTCAATTCGATAGAGATACTCACATCAACTTCCATAGATCTAATCATTTACAGTCCAGATTTATGTTCAGCAGTAGTAGAGTGGAGTGACAAAGGAAGTCTTTTCTACTTCTCTTGAAGAAATCGCCTTTGAGCACACCAGCTGAAGGCCTTGCTTCCTCCTTTTGGTCTGCGTGCAAATTAGCATGAACAACTACTGGTATAAAGGTAGCTATGGACTTGAAGATCTCTGCCTATTTCCTGTCAAAGGCATGAACATTCTTACACCGCCCCCACCCCATAAGCACGTGGAGCAAACCCTTAATTAGGTAAAATAAAAAAACACCTACATAGAAGACGAAAAAAACGCACTCAAATTAAATGTCAGCTTGACATTATCTGTCGCGACAACAAGGACCAGACACAAAACAAGGGGAAAGAGTACTACCTGTATTTACAGCATCTGTTCCCACAGTAGACAGAAAGTGATGTGTTTGGCCGATACTTGCGCCGTGCTGGCAAAACCTGTATACCCCCTGGTTTGCCATGGAGGAAACAATCATACGATAGACACAGAGCCGATGTCTGAGCCAACGATATCTTTGCTACTGCCAACCCCATGTTCCTTCACATGTCCCTGAACGCTTTCATGCTGCTCAATAGGTTGACGTTGTGCTCGTCAGTACTGAAAGGAATGTTTTTTTAGTTGTGTTGGTAACCAGTAATAACACTCCATTAAGGATCTCTGCAGGGTACTTGTTATATGGGTTTTGTTTTGGTGGAAAGTAGGCTATTATAAGAACTGTCACTCTAAAATATACATTCAGAGCACTGAGATTAAAGCATGCGATTTTTACAGCAGGTTTGGCGTTAAACATCCCTGCAACAGACCACAGCCGAGTGACACAACACTCATTCTGAAAATGTTCACTTCCACTTTCAGCACACGCTTGACACATTTCAAACAACTAATTAGAAGAAAATAATATTGGGAACATTTCAAATTCTTGATCTTTATATTCAACAACAATCTTATCACGCATAAATCCAACCAGGCATTAAGAAAAAAGCTATATTACAAAGCAAAATGAAACACGATGTCATCAAGATGCAGAACAATCGGTGATATACTACATGTCATGTACATAATTACATCTTTTAGAGAGTTATATTTTAAGGATTTTAATACTTGTGTTCGTTGATAGAGTAACATTTAAAAAAAATACTTATTCGTGTAAGGTCAGGTGGATGAAAATAAGCAGGGCTGTAAAATTAATACTAGAACAGGTATATTAAAACTTAAGGTCATATTCATGTTACATTAAACAAAACCATTTATATATTTGGCATACTGAGGCAAAGTAATGCTTTTCACACATAACGGTGAGAGAAAAGCCTCAAGTCTCAAAGCATGAATGCCTACTTCTGTAGGATAAAATGTCTGCTCCAATTTACAATTAGAATGCTACGTAAAACGTTAATAATAAAAATGTGTATTATGTTGGAAATCGTCTACGCGAATAAAATGTACGTTTTTTACCTTGATTCTCGAAGTGCAAGAAAAGGGGAAACGTCGTCCACCTGGTAGCTACCACGCTAGCAGCTCAAAGAATAACGATTTGCTTCAGCTGTCTGCTATTTCCGGGTTCTGTTGAACGTCATTATGCGCTGAGTTACAGACAGGTTCCATCTCCATTCAAGCGGTTGCATAGCATACAGATATTTAACTGACCCACCGCTACAGTGGGCAGGTACTAGATGGAATTACCATAACAATATTGACAAGTTCGTAATAAGATATGTAACATGTTCCATTTTAACGTGTAGCTTGCTTGATACCCAAAACAAATATATATATATATATATATATATATATATATAATATATGTAAAAAGAAATTAAAAACATAATTGCCTAAAATAAATAAAATTGTATTTAGGGTAAGTCCATGTTTTGAACACCTGAAGTCGAATGTACTTAAATGTATGATCTGAAATAAAAACCAAGGAGATGGAAAGTACATTTCAATTATATGTCAATTACTGTATGATAAATTGTATAATTAAATGAAAGCAGGCTATGGCCATATTTTAAGTGAAATGGTATCGAATCAGTCTTTTTTTACAGAAAGTTTATTACAACTAACAAAAAACATAATACGTTCCTTTTTCCGTCTGAAATAGTGATTTAGCTTCTGCTTTCATCTGAAAAATATCACCCTTGATATGTGAAGGGACAAGGGAATGGAATTTGTCGCATTTGGTTGGCCCAATTCAGATACGATTATTGATAGCTACGTTAATTGGTGGACGCACCTGACTTTAATCAAACATTTGTGCAGCCCAGGGCTATAAAATTCCAACTGAAACCTTCAGCTGTCCATTTGAACAGCGGAAAGATTACGAAACGTGTTTATTACAACGGTGTATAGGTTTAGCTAGCGTAAAACAAAGTCTACTTGGAAATGGGGAAGGAAAGAACCCATGTGAATGTGGTCATCATAGGCCACGTCGACAGTGGTAAGTCGACCACTACAGGTCACCTCGTCTACAAATGCGGTGGGGTGGACCCAAGGACAATCGAGAAGTTTGAGAAGGCTGCTGCCCAGGTTAGTAAGGACTAACAAATTTGAGTGAAGCAAAGTATTTGGTATTAAGCTGTTTAATTTAATTTCTTATGCTACAGCTGGGCAAAAGTTCTTTCAAATATGCCTGGGTGCTGGACAAACTGAAAGCTGAGAGGGAGCGAGGAATCACCATTGATATTTCACTGTTGAAGTTCAACACTAACAAATACACTATCACAATAATTGATGCTCCTGGCCATCGGGACTTTATCAAGAACATGATTACTGGGACATCACAGGTAAACTGTTCATTAACTTACTACTGTTTTTTGGTTTTGCAGTTAAAACATGAGTTGTTGGTTGACCTAACCTCATGCTTTTATTTGCTGTTCACTTTCAGGCTGATGTTGCCCTCCTTGTGGTGTCTGCTGCTAAGGGGGAGTTTGAGGCTGGTATCTCCAGAAATGGGCAGACCAGGGAACATGCATTGCTTGCTTACACTCTCGGTGTCAAACAAATCATTGTTGCGGTGAACAAGATGGATCTGACTGAGCCGCCTTACAATCAGAAGCGGTTCAGCGAGGTGGTCCAAAGTGTGAATGTTTTCCTAAAGAAAATTGGTTATGACCCCACTGCTGTGCCGTTTGTTCCTGTCTCAGGCTGGACTGGGGAAAACATGCTTGCCCCTTCTCATAAAGTGAGTACTTGTGCCCGAGTGTTGCCAATATCATACATCTCAGTTGAGCAGGACTGTTTTTAACTAACCCTTCTGTAGATGCCCTGGTTCAAAGGTTGGAAAGTCAAGAGACGGGAGGGCAATGTGAATGGGAGGACTCTACTGGAGGTTCTGGACTCTATCTATCCACCAGTGCGCATCGCCAACAAGCCCTTGAGGCTCCCCTTGCAGGATGTCTACAAGATCGGCGGTAAGTGGTGGCACGTGGCGTTTGTGCCCGGCCATTCTGACGACATGGCTTGAGCAGCTGTATTTGCAGGAGTTGGCACTGTTCCAGTGGGCAAGATCGAGACGGGAGTTCTGGAGCCTGGCATGATCCTCACGTTCTCCCCTGCTAAACTGACCGCGGAGGTGAAGTCCATCGAGATGCACCACCAGGGTTTGCAGAAGGCCGGGCCAGGCCACAACGTGGGCTTCAACATCAAGAACGTGGCAGTGAAGAACCTTCGCCGCGGTGACGTGGCTGGCAACTCTCAGCATGACCCTCCCTCTGATGTCAACAGCTTTGTGGCCCAGGTGTGACCTTGCTATCTTAGCATGTCAAATTTAGCATTGCTTTCTCATTAATGTTATGCTGTGGGGAAATGGTTTGTTTCCTGAACCTTGTTTTGTGCGAGGTGACAATGTACTAGCTGAGAACTTTGGTCCCTGCTGCATCTGTCAGCAGCTTTACAGTGCTTTGTTCCTTCTGGCAGCTCATAATCCTAAACCATCCTGGAAAAATCAAGGCTGGCTACTCTCCTGTGATGGACTGTCATACCACCCATGTGACCTGCCGCTTTGCTGAGCTGCAGGAGAAGATTGACCGGCGCACTGGGAAGAAGCTGGAGGACTTCCCCCAGACCTTGCAGTCTGGAGATGCTGCCACTGTCAAGATGATTCCCAATAAGCCCCTCTGTGTGGAGAGCTTCTTCACCTACCCGCCTCTAGGTACTTCACCAATTTAAAGTCTGGCCTGACTTTACGGCTGAATATTTTCTGGCTCCCTGTTTTGAATCTCACCCGTTGCTGCGTAGAGGCTTCTGACTTATTCTAGCAATAGAAGTGACTTGTTCTCCATGTGTTCCTTCCTCAAGGGCGGTTTGCAGCAAGGGACCTGAAGCAAACTGTGGCTGTTGGAGTTATTAAGTCAGTGGACAAGGACCAAGGCTCTAAGAAGCATGCGCAGAAAGGCCTAGTTTCAAAATGAATGCATTTACACAGTTTAGTATGAAGAGATTTGAGAAAGTATTAAGTTGCCTATTGTTTGTATACTTATCATTGTAGTCTTTATTTTGTCTTTTGGGGAATTTGCGTCTAGATTGACAAATTGAATGGCCTGTTAAGTTTTAAACTGGTGTGAAAATGTGCAAGACTTCTGACTGAAATAAAAGTCCTCAAAGTGACCTGTTGCAAACATTTCTGTGACTCATTTATTTTGCCTGTTTAGAATGTAATAAATGAAGACCACTGACAATTAAACCTGTGAAAACTGTCAAATAACTGGCCTTTGTGAGAATTAATGGCTTGACTAGTGTTTCCAGATAAACAACTGATATGCATACAAAGGAAATGATTACAACAAAACTTTTTTATTAATACAACGGAATGATTGGGGTTGCTATACCTTTTACATGGGGTTTTAAACCAGAGGGACTGTGTCAATGGAGTGAAAGAACATAAATCCCATTCTTTTTGCAGTGACTTGTCATCCAGAAGTATTTAACATTTCACTCGGGCTGCCTTGTTCTGGATGGATTATATATCCACATTGGCTACATTTAGTTAACTGTTGTGGTCATCTCATGAAATTAAGTTTGAAATGTAATTTGTTTACATCTTGCTCTAGTCGGTTCATTTATTGCTTAGACTGAGCTCAGAATGGGTAGTGGCTATCAGAATTGGTTCTTCAAACCCTGAGTTGAGTTGTATTTTTTTTTTAAACAGCACTTCACAAATCCAGTCCTTTTAAACACCATGCACAGTAAGACAAAGAGTGGAGATGACTTTAATGTCATTAAGGGTAAACTACCGGTGACCTTTCACAGGGGTTTCTGATATTCCACCATACAGTAGCAGCTGTAAAACAGTCCTAATAGATGTACACACAGCGATTGAGAAATAGGAAATACTTTAAATGGATACATATTTCATCCTTGGGTGAGTTGGTAGGTTTCAGTCGGAGACAAAATACTTTTGGGATTGTGCCGTTCAAGGAAGCGGTGAGACTAGTGACATGATCTCTTTCACAGTCCGTCGACATAACCGCCACCCTTTCAGAACTGCAAGCGACGATATCGGCGACGACCGGGAAAATGAGTACCGATCAAATTCACGGCTGTCCCCGATACTTGGTTACCTGGCAGGCAGCAAACAGGTCCGTTCGTACATGTTTGTGCAATAAAACATGTCTATACACGCACTCACACACACATACGCACAGAAATATATATACATACATATATACACAGTAACAGCATAAACATAGACTTTTGGGTAAGTGCTAGTGGCTACGACAGCCATATGCCGTGCTCTAATGTTAAGATAATACTGGTCAGGGGAAGAATACACACGTTTTATTTACAACATGGATGTGCTGAGCATCCAGAGGATAACGGAGCCTACTTGGGTTTCTTCATTTCGTGTCGTTTTTCTTAAGAACACAGGTTTTTACTTCAGGTTGTTCCAGTAGTTATTTACAGTACATGGGGTGCTTCTGGTGGAGACGGTGGGGGTGGGGTTGTGGGTACAAGCCTTTAGTGCAAGCCTCGTCTGGCTGTCAGTCACTTAGGATGTGGACGAAGGACATTGGAAACACCCCTTTCCTCTGCGGCTGTCCTTCAATGTGGCCAATCTGAAAGGAAGCAGGGAGAAATGTGAGTCGAGGAGCACAACACCAAATGGGTATCTATGCTAAAGCACTGTCTTGACTGTATGAGCATGGCGAAGTTGGAACTGGTGTCGAGTCTCAACCTTTTAGCCCACCAGGCTGGTTCTAGATTCAGGTAACCCCAATGTACTGGCGAGTCTAAAGATAGATCGCTGCAACAGCAGTTACAACGCCGGGTGAGACCAGTGACTCACCCACCACTCGCCGTCCTCCTCCCCCGTCACTATGATCACCTCTCCCTCCACGAACGTCAGCTCGTCGTCGTTGTCCGCCTGGCAGTCGTAGATGGTCTTTACCCGCCGAGGTTTGGTCCTCGCCTAGACGGACAAAAACAAACTTGACCAAATCGTCCAGAGGAATGCATGACGTTGTTGGTGGCATGACGTTTCGGCGTCGTCAGCCAAAACACAACCGGCCAGCAGACCACCCAGATATTAGTCAGTGACGCCAGGACTGCCCTGGGGTCCGTAAAGCGAGTCCTGTGTGAACTTTACCGTGTTGATCTTCCTGGGCAAGGGAACGGGTGTCTCTGGAGCGCAGGCTGGGGTCCCATTGGTGTCTTCGCTGCCCTGGGGGGACGGGCTATCCTGCTCTGCTTGCTGATTGGTCGCCGGTGATTCCGGCGGCTTGGGTGCGGGCTCTCCAGGGGATGGTCTCGGACTTGGCAGATCAGCCAGCCCCGGTTTTGGATGTCCGTCTTGGGAGAGCTGAGGCTTGGGCGGTAGGCCTTTGAGCTGGGGTTTGGGAGGTAGGTCCCCTAGCTGCGGCTTGGGCGGTAGGTCAGAGAGCTGGGGCTTGGGGGGCAGTTCTCCAGGTTTGGGGGGCAGGTCAGATGCCTGGGGCTTGGGGGGGAGGTCTGTCAGCTGGGGCTTGTCAGGTAGAATGGCTTTCGTCAGGCATTCAGGTCCTGGAGGGGATTTCTGGAGCACCTCCATTGGCAGGCCAGGTTTGTCCATTGATGGATGTATGGTGTCAATCTTGCGCAGCGCCACTAGAAGAGGAACATGTTACAGGAACATTGAAACTAATGGGACTCATTGGGACCCACACATTACGTTTTGTAGCTCGTTAATCCCCTTACAACTTGCCTTTCTGAGGTAGTTTGGGTAAAACCCTTGGCCCAAGTGTTGACTTTGTGTTGCTAGAAGTAGTGCTGTAAACATGGTCATGTTAATGAAACAGGATAAATAGTTATTTACTCTCAGATGTGAACAGTGTTCATAAAAAATAGCAGAGAACATGCATGATTAAATCTAAAGCTGAAGATTCGTCTACCTTTGCTGTTGCGGAATGCCCTCAAACTTGTTGGATAGAGGTGACATCTTGTTCGCAGGTGGAGGGGTGGAATCACTTCCTATAACATGGAGATGATTGTGAGAGCAGGACATATGTATGGGACTAGTACCTGTACATTGGGTAATGGTCCCAAAAAGGTCCCTTCAGGTAAACATAGTTGGTGTGTTTAATGGAATTTATGAATATTTAATAAATACAAAATTTTTAAATAAATATTAATATTGTTTTTAATTTAAAACAAAATAATATACTTAAAACAATATCATATACTTTATTATACTATATGTATAATAATTAACAACAGCTGTAAGACCAGTTTAAACTACCCAATTTCTCAAACTGGAGGGGAGAGGGAAGTAAATGCTGAGCTGAGCTTTCTATTAGCTACCGTTGTCATTTTAGACCATGCTGATGCGGTCGTCCGACCGCGGTCCCACTGAATGTCAATGTGATGTTTGTGTTTCACAATAATAATAAAAAAACAACACCACAGACAAGACTGAACGACGACAACAGCAATGATCTGACATTCAACGGTAATACTTACGAGGGGTTTCCAGACCCTCACTAATGGTAATAGCACCGAAGCACTCTGGTTAACACCCCCCCTGCCCGGCCAGCAATGGGTGACCCGGGTCCCGTAGAGTGTCAGTGTGGGCGGACGATTGGACTGAACCATCTTTCAGTGGGGTCCGCTAGTTCTCGTTTGGACAAATAAAAGCCTGTGTGCACTGAGACTCTTCAGGACCTGGAGGGTTTTAATGTTATTGAGGACCGTGTCCGTTGCTAGCTATCAAGACGGCCGAACTGTATTCAGGAGGTTCTGGCCCACCGCGGGAGGACTCACCCCCGGATGTGCCCCCTCTGTGGGAGAGCGGGCTGGGCGGGTCGGACAGGGTTCGTTTGTGCCCGGGGGGAGGGGGCGGAGGCCTCTTCTTGGACAGGGTGGAGCTGCCCCCAGGGGTTAGGGTGGAGGGAGGAGCTGGAGGAGTGACCACATATAAACACGTGCGGTGAAGGGATGGGCGACATGTCAATCATTCTACCATCTGGGATGCCAAACGGGAAGGGGGGGAGGGGCTAGAGCGGGAGGAGGGAGGAAGAGTCCCGAGAACCGCGCTCGACACAGTCTCTGGACAACATGGGGAAGATACACAACGTCAATGAGAGTAAAACACAACAGCCAAATGGAGACACAGAGAAGGACGTAGAACAAAGGGTGTATGTCGTGTGTGAGTGTGTGTGTGTCCTTTTGGGCGTGTTTGCGGGTGTGTTCGGAGTTTTAGACATACGCAACGTAACCCAGACGAGGCTAGTCCCAATCCGGGTATGTTGTGACCCTGGAAAAAAGAACCCTAAACACCATAGCTAATAGAGAACTCAGCCGGTCAGAACAGTCCCTGTCCAAGGTGGCCACATATTCTTTCACTTATTGCACTGCCTTAAGATCCCAATTGATCATGGTCAAACGCAGTGCACTATATATAGAAATTGGTAGCCATTTAGGACATGACCCGGATCAGCTCTGGTGGCACCTCACGGCTCGGGGAGACGCGTGGCAGAGGGGTGATAACACAGGGGGCTGGTGGGACCAACCACACTGCCACGGTGGCACTGCCAATCTGTTCATTTTTAGATGCCGCCACACTGTTTTTTGGGGGGGGGTGAAGTGCCACCAGTGCCACCGGGGAAACTCTGAGAAAACACGCAACGGGGGGGAGGGGGGGTTAGATGTAAAAACAGGATATTCACGGATGTATGGTCGAGTGCCAGCCAGAGTCGCGTAGTGCGAGTGAGAGCTGAGGAAAGCCAAGTGTGGAGCTGGAAGAGAAGGAGAGGAGAGAGAGAAGAAGGTGGGAGAGAATCCGTGTTGAGCTTCCCCCACACACTTGGACTGTAATTACACTTTCTTTCTTACGTAGGAAAACCTGTCTTCATTTGAGATGGAGCTGGTGTAAAGCATCCGTGAGGGACAAGGGAGGAGAGGCGACACCGGCGAACGCCTAAAGGTCAAGGGGGGGGGGGGAGCCGCCGTCATCTTCCTGGCTGTCAGAGCCAACAATGTGGCCTGGCGCGAGGAGGTCGTGGAGACGCGCTGGGGCATCAACAAAGCTCCGTACTGTAGCGGGAGCGGCGATGGGTTAACTGGGGGGTGGGTGTCTGACCTCCTGACTTCAAGGAGGGGTGCTATGGTTCACGACGACCGTGCTGACAGCGCTGTCGGACTCAGGGAGTGTGTTGTTGGCCACAGGGTTTCCCACAGGGCTCGGGCTAAAGGAGCTTACTACTGCACTTAGGGCGCAGAGGGCGATGTTTGGGAAGCAGAGG
>JACXGK010008056.1:0-23474 GCA_016801125.1 Novumbra hubbsi
GTTGATCCTTAACATTTTGCTGTAGTGTTGGTCCTTATGACTCACTATTACGTTGATCCTTAACATTTTGCTGTAGTGTTGGTCCTTATGACTCACTATTACGTTGATACTTAACATTTTTGCTGTAGTGTTGGTCTTTATGAATATTACGTTGCTCCTTAACATTTTTGCTGTAGTGTTGGTCCTTATGAATATTATGTTTCTCCTTAACATTTTGCTGTAGAGTTGGTCCTTAATGGCACACTTTTACATTGCTTCTTAACATTTTGCTGTAGTGTTGGTCCTTAATGACTCACTAGTACCAGGATGAAATCCTCAGACCCATCGTCAGACTTACGCTGGTACAGCGGGCCCTGGGTTCCTCCTGGTGCAGTGGGCCCTGGGTTCCTCCTGGTGCAGTGGGCCCTGGGTTCCCCCTGGTGCAGTGGGCCCTGGGTTCCCCCTGGTACAGTGGGCCCTGGGTTCCTCCTGGTGCAGTGGGCCCTGGGTTCCTCCTGGTGCAGTGGGCCCTGGGTTCCTCCTGGTACAGTGGGCCCTGGGTTCCTCCTGGTGCAGTGGGCACTGGGTTCCTCCTGGTGCAGGACAACGCCTGGCCTCAAGTGACCAGAGTGTGTCGGCAGTTCCAGGGTGATGAAGGCATTGCTACCATTGACTGGCCCTCACGTTCCCCATCCAGATGAGACTACTGAGTCACATTACCAGTTGTCGTGATGAAAGTCATGCTCCCCGGAATGGCCTGGGATTTCAATTGTTTTGTTAGATATTGTAAGTTTAAATCCAGCCCTCAATTGTTTGGTGATTTTGGTTTCAATTGACCGAATTACACAGTGAACAGTAAGGATTTGTAGATAATATAATATATTTATATATTTCATTGAGACACAATGTGTGATTTAATAGTTCCTTCAATGTTTTTAAAATTAATTTAATTAATTTATAACTGCCACTGGTAGCGTGTTTCTGGAACTTCTCATATGTTGCTACGAAACGTAATCGTGAGTATTTAAGGACCTGAAATAAGGCACTGAATTATGTTGACATTGAATGTAATAGCCTTACTGATATACATGTTTGTATATGCTGAACAGGTGTGTGTGTGTGTACAGGTATCCGTGCGTGGTATTTGCCTGCTAAACACTTGCTGAGTGTTATGATGAGTTCAGAAAAACAAAGAAGGATTAAAAATAAAAACAGTTTCCCCCCTGCCGTTTGTAGCTAACAGGGTACAATCAATTATGAATACAATAAATATTGTTATTAAAAATGTATTGTTGTGCTAGATTTTATTTTATTAAACGTATTTGCCATATTTAGCTTCCTGTCAAAAACAAATACCCTGTAGGATTAAGACCGCAGCCACTTAACCATTAAGGCCTAACTGATAAGCAGAGATGGTTCTTCTATCCTTGCAGGGAAAGCTCTATCACAATTTCACATTCATGCCTCAACACAATTCAAACCTTTGAGGTCTACGCAGAGTCACTTGGATTTGGAAATGACGTAGTTTTTGTTCTGAGATGCATTATGTAACGTGGGACCTTATTTAGACAAATACGTGCCTTTCAAATTCATGTCCAGTCAATGGAATTTTCCCTGTGTGGACTCCAATGAAGTGCAGGAAACAGTTCAAGAATGGACCAAGGACCCATGATGCAGCTGACCTCGGAGTGTCAGGATAAACCGTCATAAAGGATGCTTTGTAACGGTCATAAAGGGTGCTCTGTAACGGTCATAAAGGGTGCTCTGTAATGGTCATAAAGGGTGCTCTGTAACGGTCATAAAGGGTGCTCTGTAACGGTCATAAAGGGTGCTCTGTAATGGTCATAAAGGGTGCTCTGTAACGGTCATAAAGGGTGCTCTGTAACGCGTCATTGGAATAACCTTTGCTCTTTCCCAGGACTTTCTACAATGCATATAAATACGTCTGGTGTTTTACAGAGGATGTTAACAAACAGTGTTCTTATTCAACAACATTGAAATTCAACTGTAAATTATTTGCATTCTTCTGTTATCGAGAGTGTTTTTCCATGTGTTTGAAGTAAAGGTACAGCATTAATCCCTGCCAATCAAGAAAGATAGCTGGATCTTTCTTTCCTCTGTCTGTCCTGGCTGGACGGATTTTTTGTCTTTCACTTAAGTGAAAAATCCCACGATGAAGATGATTACTGCGCTGCAGACATCGGCTTCTGTCTGCAGCAGAACAACCAATCACAGAACGAGTGATTGAATAACCGTCCAAACACATCAGTCTGTTCATTAACAGGAGATTGATTGGACGTGTCTAATTTTTATCTTTTCAAATGATCCTTTGTGTTACCATGTATGGAATGTAGTAAACACTTCATCTACACCAGTCCTGGGGAAACATTTACAGGGATGACTCCCGTTACCAGCCAGAATATCTCAGATTGTTTGCATGCAGAATTTCTTACACATATGATGTCCAGTGCACCTCAGTTAATAGCGCAGACCGCACCCCCAGGGACACGGGTTTCATTCCACAAAAGTATGAAATCATATGCAATCAGCAAATCCCTCTGTATAAGTGTGACTGCTAAATGGCATGTAAATGGAAATCCAATCCAAATCCAAAATAAAGTTGCGATTCCCGCTGCTGGTCTCGCAGCTTTGAATGACACCAACCCACGCCATTTTAAGGCAAGGTGTCTGATGTGAGGCTCCCCTGGGTTAAAAGAAAGAACAATCTGAAAGCTGTGCTCCACCTTTAATACACCACGCCTGCTATTGGGCCATAACCTCGAACACGCTCTTACACTGTGCTCCACCTTTAATACACCACGCCTGCTATTGGGCCATAACCTCGAACACGCTCTTACACTGTGCTCCACCTTTAATACACCACGCCTGCTATTGGGCCATACCCTCGAATCCGCTCTTACACTGTGCTATATAATGCGCTAAATGAAAAAAAGGCACTGCCTATTCTAGTTAAGTTTCACATTCTCTTTTCAATGTACTTGACTCCTTGTAATACAATATGTTGGATAGTATTAAGGTCAAAGAGACTGATGTCAATTGATGTTATTTTAGTGACCTTGACGACCTCAGTGGCTCCTCAATTGGCCAAACATATTGGATTTAGAAATACAGACGTCAACGTTCAAGCGTAGGTTCTGACCCGTCTCTTCAACCACGCCGGGACATTACTTCTGAGACGTGACGGGAGAACTTCTTACTGTCACCACAAAATCCCTTTCATCGCCCTCCTCGGGATCCCCCACGGCCGGGGGAATATGAAAGGCCCGTCTGGGCAAACAGCAGACAGCCCTTTGAAACCTTACCTGGGTTCAAAAGAAAACAATACCCAACCACAGCGGTGGGTCTTCACCGTGTCCCCCCAAGAGGCTCGGAGAGAGAAAGAGAATGAATTAGAGAAGGAACCGAAGGGGGAGAGGATCTAGGGAGAGAGGGGGAGGGATCTATGGAGAGACGGGGAGAGGATCTAGGGAGAGAGGAGAGGATCTATGGAGAGAGGGGGAGAGGATCTAGGGAGAGAGGAGGAGAGGATCTAGGGAGAGAGGAGGAGAGGTTCTAGGGAGAGAGGGGGAGAGGATCTAGGGAGAGAGGATATTCACCAAGCGTCCCACAGAGCCATGGCTGAACCCGGTAACATGGATCATAATAATTGCCAGTCACTTCCTCTGGACTCGACCAATGAGCTCATTACCTTGAGCTGTGTGAGAAACACCGGTGCACCTCTGCTTGGCTCACAGTGTGAACGTCTTTCAGCCTGCCTGCACTGTACATACAAAGGAGCATTCTGTGTACAGTGTGTGTTGGGATGTTTTGAGATTAACCATACAACGGTCTGCTAAATAACTACTAGAGCTAGAACATATGTTGTGTGTGTGTTACCTACATATATACATGTCTAGTTACATGGTGTATGTTTCTATTTTGTGTGTAAGCACTTTTTACTTTGTTGTATGTATTTATTAAGCAGGCGGTCTTTAATGTGAACTGTAACATTATCACCACACATCATTAATCACGTAGAGGTTTATTAGCTGGGAGAGTTCAGAGCAGAGTAGCTTTTTCCATCTCCTCTCATTTCTTTCATTCCTTCTCAAAGAACAGAATCATGTGCCAGGAGAGAAAGGAGAGTGAGTCACCTTTCTCTTTCACTGAGAACAGGTAGCGTGGCTGAGTCTTGAAGGTCGGTTTGTAAGCGAGGTTGATATATTTCAATGGGAACATTTTCCTGGATCTTTGTGTCAGCCAGAATACAAACACTTCAAAGAAACACCATCTGACCCTCCAGTGAATACCAGGAAGAATAAAAAAAAATCCACTTATTTTAAAATATATGGTATATGCCTGTCAAACACTATCAAGACACAATAAATGAGCAGACTTAATACCACAGGTTTAATATATACTGTACATTTTCTAGACAGGAAATGATTCCTATGTTCTTGTCATTGAGAGCCATTGAACCATGGATTTATTTAGCCACACTAGCTCAACTGGCTGAATATGTATTGTTTGAATAAAATGTCACAATGTGAGCTCTTATTGTTTTACCTTTCACTTGGACACACTGATTTAGAATAGACCTGTATTATAGTATGTTCAACTACCTAGATGAATATTTATATATATTTTTTACAGACAATTCAGTCAATAGGTTGAGAACTATAGTGCAGTTGTTCATTTATTTAGCCAGCCCAGGCCATATAAATAACATACATTATGTTGAAAACCACACTAAACCTGAAACTACAACAACATTCAGCCTGACAATACAACAACACATAGTCTAACATTACAAAAACATTTAGCCTAACACTACAGCAAAACTCAGACTAACAAAACAACAGCACTCAGACCGACATTACAACATTCAGCCTGACACAACAATGAATCTCACTCTGACACTACACCCATACTGACATCAACGCTTGGCTTAAGGTCAAAGGTGTAAGGTTATCACAAACTGAAAAATATAAATATGGTATGTATGGAGAAGGTAAGAACGCAATCTATTGTTCATTGAGGGCACACGATAATGAAACCAATTATTAATGACACAATGTGTTATTTACAACTGTCGTCACATGATCTGAGGGAACCAATAGCAAAATAACCTGGATGCAACAGGATTTCAACTAGCCTTTATTTTAGCTTGATTGGGAGGTCGGCAATTAGCTGGTGAGAATGATTTTGGTGCAGAGATATACAGACAGTATGTATGACTGAGGCGTTTCAGTGAATTCATGTAAGCTGGTCAGCACCTCCGGAACTACAGAAAGATTCCAGCCAACAGAATCGTAAGTGTATTACGACCCATCGACCAAACACCAGAGGGCATGGAGACTCTATTTACACTAGCTAACTCCAGCAGCCGAGTCTCTCTCTCCCAGTCCCTTGCACTCGTTGTCTCGCCCAGTCTTTCTTTCTTTCTCTCTCTCTCTCACTCTTTCTTTCTCGCTCTCACCATCACTCTCTCACAAACTCAGTCTCTCACAAATAATTCCTCTCTGTCTCTCTCGCTTCTCCTTCCTCATCCTCGTTCTCTCTCTCTCTCGACAGTTGTTCACAATGTGGGGAATTGCTTGGCCTGGAATGTCTGGGGTGGGTTCCCACCCGAACCCACCCTGCAAGCTAGGAGATAGTCAGCTTTCTATTGGTCGGTTTGTCAGTCCATCTCTATGTCTTTTTGTCTTTCCAAATGTCTCCCTCTCTCTTTGCCTACTCCCCTATAATCTACACGTCTACCCCTCACTGTCTCCTTCTCCACTTATGTTCCTGCCTCCTTTCTCTCCCCTCTCTCCTCCCTGTCCCCTCTCTTCGATCTTTCTCTCTGTCTTCTCTGTTTCTCTGTCTCTCTTAATTGACATGGAAGGTCAGGTTACTTAAATAGCAGCAGTCAGACTAGTGGCAACACGGGGCAAGGATAATCACAACCACAACAGCAGCAGAAAACACAGTAACAACTGACAAAAGTTCCACAGTAAAATACTAGCGCAGTAGGAAGCTGTTGTCACGCTAATCTCTTTCCCAAGATCAAACCCACGCCCGACTCCTGTCCTTTGGTGGACCCAGCTGTGTGTCCCCACGTGCCCACGATGAAGGCCTGGTTCTGGGCCTGGGCTATGAGCCATGTGCCACCGCTCCGGGTCTTTCATCTCCCAGGCAGGATGTTGACTGTGGGAAAGGAGGCCTCACTCCTCCTGACTCCTCCTCATGACAGCTCCACTTTCATCTTGTCCTCCACTCCTACTGAGGCCCGTTCTCCCTCTTCTGTCGGCTAAACTTTGCCATATGATGTTACCCTACAGAAGATCATTTTCCTAGACACTTAAAATACAGATTTCCTGTCTTTTATTCTCTTTCACTGCTAATTAAAAAGGAGAAATCATAGCAAGATCTCTTTCCATAAGCCTGGTTTGAAGGAGAGACCTAAAAAGAAAGAGTAATTACAGTGTATGTGGAGTCAGTGTGTCCTTTGGAGGTCTACGTAATCCCAGAGACATCACACATCACAGCTACCCTGTATCCATGGGATTCATCTGCAGCAACGTTGGATCCTTTAATTATTTGACACCTTAGTTCATTTCCTTCCTCAGGAGAAAAGTCAATAGCATCGGTTGCTTATGCATTACCCCTGCCTTCTCTCAAGAGAACCAATCTATTGTAGCATTTGCTGCCAGGACAATGAAGAGTTTTCCTCTGCTCCCTGAGATATACAGTCCTGGTCGCTCTAATGACCCTGACAGAAAACAGACGGTTTCACGTGACGATCCATCTGATTCGTCCTTTAGCTACCCGACACCTAAGTTTGTTTCCTTTCTCTGGAGCAAAGCCAATAGGATCAGTTCCCGACTGTAGAGATCCGGGATTAATGAATTTGCTACTGCAAAGGGGACAATAGTTTTCTGAATACACAAGTGGACACAAGAATGCAGGAGCAGTGTGCAGTGTATAGTGTAGTACTAATACAATGGTAACACACCAACAGGTCTGACTCTGTGTGGCCACAGTTAGCAGTGTATAGTGTAGTACTAATACAATGGTAACACACCCACAGATCTGACTCTGTGTGTGGACACAGTTAGCAGTGTATAGTGTAGTAATAATACAATGGTAACACAACCACATATCTGTCTTCTGTTTGGCCACAGTTAGCAGTGTGCAGTGTATGGTGTAGTACTAATACAATGGTAGCACACCAACAGGTCTGACTCTGTGTGTGGCCACAGTTAGCAGTGTATAGTGTAGTACTAATACAATGGTAACACACCCACAGGTCTGACTCTGTGTGTGGACACAGTTAGCAGTGTATAGTGTAGTAATAATACAATGGTAACACACCCACAGGTCTGACTCTGTGTGTGGACAATGTTAGCAGTGTGCAGTGTATAGTGTAGTACTAATACAATGGTAACACACCCACAGGTCTGACTCTGTGTGTGGACAATGTTAGCAGTGTGCAGTTTATAGTGTAGTACTAATACAATGGTAACACACCCACAGGTCTGACTCTGTGTGTGGACAATGTTAGCAGTGTGCAGTGTATAGTGTAGTACTAATACAATGGTAACACACCCACAGGTCTGACTCTGTGTGTGGACAATGTTAGCAGTGTGCAGTGAAACTGAAGTTGAACTGCATCCACCATACATCCTCTGTGGACTCTGTATGTCATTGGCAATGGATGTTTTACTATTAGAATAGTAATACTGCATTTTTAAGGGTACAGCATTTATTTGTGTTATACTGGTCATAGACACCTAAATGTTATTGTGAACACAATTTGAAAGGATAAAGAAGTAAACCGTGTGATGTCTCATATTTCACATCTTTCTGTCTATCAGAAATCAGTATACAATCCGTTCTGTTAATAATTCCTGATATAGGTATTAGTAAGGGTTTTCCATTACCGATTATCACAAACACTAACACACTAAAACTGTGTCTATGTTCACAAAATCCTTTTGTAAAGGGTAACCCAACCCATGATCACCATCCGCCTGTTTTCACACACATTTCTTTTTTGTAACATACAATTGTCACCATTTTGTCATGTAGAAAACATTACCGTTCAAAATGCCAAAATTAAATCATCGCAATGTTGACACTCCCAGCACACAGTCGAGGTGTAAAACTCTAATTAGCTAAAAAGCAATCAGGATGTTGGCATGAATAAAAATGCCCACAGGAAAGCTTGTCTGTGGTTTGAAACAATGGATGACAACATCAGAGAGTGGAAGAGGAAGAGGAAGAAAGAGGAAGAGGAAAGGGAAGAAGATGTGTAAGGACATTTGTGACACTGTACTGTGTTTCCGAGGCCCAAGAACTAGGCTTTGTAAATACAGTTGAAGACAACCTAATACTTCAGAGCAGGGCCAGGCCAAAAGTTACGTTGCATTATACCAAATTGTGCCAAATCATAGGGCCCTAGTTTGGGCACCCCAGGTTTAGAGAAATCCAGTCAAGAAGCGTAACAAATAAGACAATGGCACCTTTCAAGGTGTCGATAAGTAAATGTAGCTTGAGATGTAGATGAAAATCTCAGGCCTCGGTCAGACAGGCTGAGGGAGAACAAATGTAAGTTGCTTTTATGACGATAGTCTCGCACCTGTGTAAAACACTTTTTTCCTCTTGTCAACATCTGAAGTCTTGGTGAACACAGAACTGCCACATTAAATGTTAAATTATGTCATTTGCTGTACACTTCAGCACTTCTGGAACACCTTACGGTTTTAAAAGCTTCATGAATCCCTTTCTTGTAACTGTGTTTTGAATTTCTCACAGCAGCATGCAAAGGGTGTATAGTGGTGGCATTGTGTTTGACGCTTTTGTGCACACAGTTTCATTTGTGTCACGGACACTGTGAACCCACTCCGCTCTGCAGTGCAGCCACCGTCTCTAGAACTGGATGAACCCCGCAGGGAACCCAGATGTCTTCTGTTACGCTGTGTTGCCGGTGTTGTTGACAAATGTTATCAGAACCTCCACGAGGTTCTACTGCTCCGGCCTGCATTCCATTTGGCTCACTATTCACTACATAGTGCCCCAGTTTTGACCTGAACCAGTAGAGGAGTACGTGCCATTTGGGACGCAGTGGGGGTTTGGTCTGGCTACCAGATGGAAGTGCATTCAGACTCATTAATCAGATTCTATCAGTTTGGTCTGAGTCCAGTTGCTGACCAAACATACAGGGACCAAAGAGAGATTGGATCAGAACTGAAAACAACGTGACAAGCCACTGCTGAATGGTCCAAAACCAAACCACCCCTATTATGCCTTATGTAAGATTTAGAAAACGTGTTGAGAACCGTTGGTCAGTGTCTGACAGCACACTTGGTGGAAGATCTGTAACGTGAAATTAAGGGAGAACAATTGCAGATTGAAATAGTCTTTCTTGACATAATGTGGCATTTAGCTGCTACGATGAAAAAAACTGTTGACAAAGCAACACAGCATCTCTTTATCTCATCAGAAAGGATCCTGATAAAATCCCCGAACTCTAAATCTCCTTTATGTTCTTATACAACCCCCCCATGTCCAACAAATGTAACTACCTCGATTCAAAATGATTTTCCCCACCAAATCTTCTTCAATTCTTCTTCAGCCACGTAGTTCAGTGCCACTTTACACTGGTTGTCGGCTCAACCTGATGACTTAATGCGGTTTAACTAAGGGCCTATGAAACCAACGAAGAACGTTGAGAGAATAGGGCCTCCATTATGGAATGCTTGCTCACCATTATAATTAATCGGCTGAATCATGTGATCCTGCCTCAAACCATGCAACCTCACGCCCTTTCGACTAATTAAACCCGTCAACGTCCCTGGTGCTGCCCCAGGCTCAAATGCCTCCCAGGCCTTCAGAGACCTCTGTCATCCTCGACTGTGGGGAGACGGTCAGATTCTGTTCACCTCCTCTTTGTTGCCAGAACATAAGATGTGTAACAGCACTGTGGAAACAGTCTCAAGCTATCTGGATGGCAGGAGGACTTTCCCTACCAGGTTAGGAACAACCAATTAATTTGTGGGAAAAGTGGATGAGGGGAAAAAGAGAGGCGAAAAACAAAGGCAGGACAGGGAGAGAGGAGAGAGCGAGGGAACAAAACGAGGGAGACTGAAGAGTTGGCTTCTGCCCGGATGGGTGGAAGGCTGGGAGTAAAACGCCGGACGTTACCTCATCCTGTCCTTCACACCTGCCAGTCCCAAACGTTATCCTGTGGTAATGCAAAGCATGGGATACCGTTGAAGGGTTGTTTCTGTCCTTTAACATTGTACGATTGATTCATAAAGAGGGGGGGGGGGGGTCGTCTGAAAGAGAAGCAGAGAGGAAAGACTTGCAGAATAGAACGGTGTCGGTCAAAGTCTCCAACGACCAGTCACAGAGCCACCAGAGAGGCTATCTTCTTCAACCACAAGTCATCGTAATTATTTTGCATTTTTTATTTATGTTCATTTTCTTTGGCAACGTTTCTGCCAACATCCTTTTCCGGGAAGAAACAGTGCAGGGAGTAGAGAGAGAACAGAGGAAGAGAGGACAGAAAAAGAGAGAGAATTGGGAGAGAACAGAGAGAGAGAACAGAGAGAACAGAGATAAAGAGAGAACAGAGATAAAGAGAGAACAGAGAGAGAGAACAGAGATAAAGAGAGAACAGAGAGAACAGAGATAAGAGAACAGAGAGAGAACAGAGCGAGAGAACAGAGATAAAGAGAGAACAGAGAGAGATAGAAAAGAGAGAGGGAACGGGGAGAGAGATTGGGGAGAAAGAACAGGGAGAGAGACACATCTGCAGTAAAATAAAACATCTGACTTAAATATCCAGTTTATTGGAAAGTTTGTTAGGACAGCAGAACGAGGAAGAAAGAAGGAGAGAGGAGGAGGCAGAGAGGAAAAGATAGAAAGAGGGAGAGAGGAGGGGGTAGAACGGAGAACGACAGCAGAGATAGAGGAACCGTTTTACTTCTTTCTGCAACGTCTGTGTGGTGGGAGGGGCCTGCTCTGCTCAACTAACCCCACTGTTTGTCTGTCATTCTGTCATTATGTCCAGGTGAGAGCGTTGTTGATGGAGGAGGAGAGGAGAGCGTTGTTGATGGAGGAGGAGAGGAGAGCGTTGTTGATGGAGGAGGAGGTGAGAGCGTTGTTGATGGAGGAGGAGGCGAGAGCGTTGTTGATGGAGGAGGAGGCGAGAGCATTGTAGATGGAGGAGGAGGTGAGAGCGTTGTAGATGGAGGAGGAGGTGAGAGCATTGTAGATGGAGGAGGAGGTGAGAGCGTTGTAGATGGAGGAGGAGGCGAGAGCGTTGTTGATGGAGGAGGAGGGGAGAGCGTTGTAGAAGGAGGACATGGGAGCGTTGGAGGGAGATATGATCAGGAAGGTGTGTTGACGTTAGCGTCTATTGAACATATATGACCTGTGAACTCACTGCAGGTTTCATGTGTTTATTTTATTCATTGCGCTGTATTATAAACCGTGATCGTGTTGTTCCAAGAGTGCACCTGTGTTTACAGTTCGATTCGGAGCCGTGGCAGTGAGGTAATTTCCTTATAATTTGGTCCTGCAGGGTCGACCCCCCCCCCCCCCATCGTCTGAATGACCTGGCAGGGAAAGGAGCGTGGGGGGGTCTGGGTTTGGGGAGGTGCTGTTCACATATTTCCCATATATATTCCTCCTACATCAGATACCGTTCAAACCAATCACACGGAATGGGGAAGCGTCCGTCGGCCACAATGACAGTCTGATTTCCATCTTGGTATTATGGAAACCCAATTCACTTGCAAATGCCTCTCTGTGTACGGCTGCATTATTTGATTTTATTGTATATTGAAAACATTTCCAGTATATCCAGTAAAAACAGTGTTTGGCGAGCTGAAACAGACCTGCAACACAGTGATTGTGTTTTATAGCAGTCAGACAATGCACTGCTGCAGAACGAGCACTGACATGCCCCAACATGCCACACACACTGACATGCCCCAACATGCCACACACACTGACATGCCCCAAACATGCCACACACACACTGACATGCCCCAAACATGCCACACACACAAACTGACATGCCCCAAACATGCCACACACACACTGACGTGCCCCAAACATGCTCTGTCTGAACATTTCAATGCGGTTAAATACATAGCTATCTACCTAATGGTATGCTTGAAACACACACACACACACACTGACACACATATGGACACACACATACATACCATTAAAATGTCAACCAGACTTCTTGCTGACCCTAGTGCTAAGACTGCCCCATTTCTACTAATCCGACATTACATACACACACCTGACCTCTGTGATCCACAGTTGGAGGTGAGCCATTTTAGGATTAGCCCAAGGTCAAGGTTCAGGCTGGACAAAACAGACAAAAGAAGGATGAGGCTCAGGAGATGAGACATGTTGAGCCTTGAGGATGAATGGATGACAGGAAACCCAGAAACGGAATGTTAGTAACCGAGGACCCACTCTGTTCCGCTGTGTATGCCATTAACATAGAGGAAGTATATTTAGAACAAAAACAGTCTGAAAACATGACCTAATTCAAGTTGGTATGCCCATGAGCAGCGCTAGGCAACCCCTGTCCTGAAGGGCTAGAGCCTCTCTGGTCCTCCTCCTCCGTTTCTGTAAAGACTAGTCAAGATCTGGAAGCGTAACCTGCCTGTGAGTGCAACCAACCCAGCGGGTGATTCTAAAACCCGGGATGTTTTGATCTAACAGGACTGGAGCAGCCTTCCACCAGACCCAGGGCGTCTGTGTTACAACATGCTTCCTGTTCTTGGCTTGAGGAGGGGCAAGAGGAGAGAGGAGAGGAGACGAGAGGAGACGAGAGGAGACGAGAGGAGACGAGAGGAGACGAGAGGAGACGAGAGGAGAGAGGAGCATACATGATTAACGCTCCTCCTCAACTCTGCTGGATGACTATTCTGCTTGGATGCTCCTCCTTCACATCCTCCTCCTCTCAGCCCTCCTCTCCTCCTCCTCTTAGCCCTCCCCTCCTCCTCTCAGCCCTCCTCTCCTCCTCTCAGCCCTCCTCTCCTCCTCCTCTCAGCCCTCCCCTCCTCCTCTCAGCCCTCCTCTCCTCCTCCTCTCAGCCCTCCCAGCTTTCTCGGCGTTGCATCATATTCACAGCGGTGCCTGGTTCTCACTGCTTGCGAGGGGCGGGTCCACGGGGGGGGCGGGCCCACGGGGGGTCGTGCCGGTTCAGACATATCGACCGGGGGAAGGGGGGGTCAAAGGTCACGCTGTGGGAAGAACACCGGAAGGTTGCTGTATGCTACTGACTACAGGGCCACACACGAGTCCTGCAAAGGCCGTCTACATCAAACTGTGTGAGTGGAATAACAGAAAGCCACATCCTCTGTCAGACGTGTCTGGTGCCTCCTGTGGAAAGGCTTGCGTGTTTCATCCATCACAATTCAAAAAGCATTGTTGTCACATAATACAGGAACTACAGTAGAAGAAAAAGAGCTGGCAATTCTAACTGGCCACGGCACATTCACGGCATCATGCAGTTCAATGAAGCCACATAACAACAGAACATTTCCCTCTGTCGACTAATCATTTTCTTTACAAATTGGGTAAAATCATTGAATATTTCAGCACAGCAGAATACCCAAAGGTCCGAAATACAGTCGAAATACACAGTGCGGCTAAGCTAATACACCGTGCATCTATTCATCTTATTCAGTAAATGTGTGCGCACTTATATTTCAATTTAATTGTTTTACCTTACACCACTGTGTTTGCTGTCATGCACTATAGGCACCAAAGCAAATTCGTAAACGCAAATGTGTAAACCTACTTGGTAATACGTTTCTGATTCTGATCTACTGTAACACTGAGCTAATACACAGTGTGGCTAATGCTAAGCTAAAACAATGCATCAAATACTAAGCTAATACACAGCGCGGCTAATGCTAAGCTAATGTAATTATGACAGCTAATTGCCTGTCAAAGGTCTCTTGCTCTGAGGTAAACAAACTCATTTAGACAGAAGCTTCCTCACACCAGACAAAAGCATCCCCAGCGCAGCAACCTTGGACTAATGAAAACATCCGGGTAATTAACTAAATAAGTACACCAGGCTACAACAAGCAATCAGGCAAGCAATTCACTGTAACGCCTTGACTAGCCAGCAAGGCCTTGGGCACATTCAGGTCGTCAGACAAAATGATGAAAAGAAAAATGTTTTTCTTCAAAGCGAGTGGCTGTAGGACAAATTATATTCTGTGTGTGTCACTTCATCTTTCCGAAAATAAACATTGCATTTGGGGGACAAAATTCACTGCTTGGTGATCGCTATTGAGTCATGTGGTCGTGAGTCGTGAATCGTTTTTGTTTCTTGAAATCTGATATTTATTCAAAGCAGGGGGTTTGGCAAGCTTTGGGAGGACATGAATGGTGGGTGAATGTTTTTGTTTTAGCGTGGAATTGTAACATTGTAAACACGGTACTTCTGGACTAGAGAACTGTGCTCCTATTGTGGCAGATCCACTAAAAGGTTGTGAACATGTAAGTGCATGGTTTGTGCTCAGGCGCTAAAGCAATCAGCCCCTCTCCCATACGACTACCGATCATTGCGTTCACACGGGCATTCTCTGTAGGGAAGGCTATGTAGAAACGTGAGAACCCCTCGTTGACTACAACTTGCTTTTGACTTTTACGACGTGAACCGACAGCATAAACATGTTTGTTTAAGCTCTGTCAATTGAACAAACGATAACCGTGAGCGTTGAGATCTCCTAAGGTGGGCTGTGCTCAGCCCCCCGGGGGCTAAATATAACACACGGAAGTGACGCCGGCCTGCAGATTGAGGCCCCCTGTTGGAAACAAAGTGGTTAGCCAAGCAGTTAGAGTGCTATCAGTCTGTCAGGTGCTGGGGGACAGTTGGCAGGAAGGATTCGGCGGTCGACTGGGTCGTGTCAGAAGGAGCATTGATCTGTCTCTGCACACATCCTGTGTGGGTGATCACTCTACAGGCTCTGGGTTGCGGAGGGGCCACCGAGGGGTGGGGGTGGAGCGCTACAGAGAAACAGGAAGCTCCTTCCAGTCTCTCCCTGGGACTTTCTACAGCCCGCTGGGCTTCCACGATCACGGAGGCTGTAGTCAGCGGACGTCAGGCCTGACAGACTCGGGCCACCGTCAGAGGAAAATCATCCACGTTACCGTAAGGAGCACTAAGGTTACTCTCACAGGGGAAAGGCCTGCCA
This sequence comes from Novumbra hubbsi, assembly GCA_016801125.1. Lineage (NCBI taxonomy): Eukaryota > Metazoa > Chordata > Actinopteri > Esociformes > Umbridae > Novumbra > Novumbra hubbsi. Next base: position 15,207 of record JACXGK010008056.1, read on the forward strand.
AGAAACACTCGGACCAACCACGCACTTACACACGGACCACACACACACCTACACTCGGACCAAACACACACCTACACAAGGACCACACACACACACTTTAAGCTCAATATCATCCCAGACAGTATAATGAGCATGTGTTTTTACGCTGAAACGACTTGGTCATTCATGATTCCTATACATCTGGAGATTTAACCCATATAAACAGACACAATCATTTTGGCCTAGCTCAAATCATAAGACAAAGGAAGCAATATATATAAGCATATAAATGTATTTTTTAACTGCACAGTTCTAAAATACATTCTGAAATGATATGTAAAAGGGCCTTTGTCAATTTAAAATCAACGCATAAAATATATATTATTACATATAATATAGCGCTACATATCGTTTTAAATATTTTAACAGTGCCAGAAAATGCAGCAATAAATAGTTTGTTTTCAGAGTCCGTGCACATACCTGGGTACTGCGGGTAACCATGAACTCAACACGCACGCGCACACAAGCTAGACGGGGAGAGGCCTTCAGAATCCGGAAACAAATGTCAGAACGACAAGCATTGTTTTGGGGAGAAACAGCGAGAATGTGGGGCCAGAACAGGAACTTAAGACGTTAAAATTGTTAAACTATCTTCTCTCCGTTTCCTGTCCGAGGTTGACTTCTGTTCTCGGAATACAGACAGACACGAGAGCTTGCGTGCCGAACAAGCGCACTGTTCCCTATCTAGTGTACTGCCTCTGACCTGGGCCCGGTGTGACACTCGCCAAGAGCGGAGGGCGCCATTTAGGGACGCGGCCCGGGTCTGGGAGGCCCTGACGTGGTTGCTACAAGGCCTCTGACACTATCAGCTCTTGACTCCCTGTCAACAGCCAGCAGCCGGGCACGGAGAGGAGCCCAAGGCAGGCATGCCTACACAGGAAGACAGGGGCGCAGGCTCACACACACACACACACTAACCCCAAACCTGATGCCCTGAGACCTGGCTCCCCCCATGCCCCCCCCAGTCTCATTCCTCTCAATGTGGCCGGCTGGCAGTTGGCAGACAAGACACTTCCTGGGTTGACACCTGGGGTAATGAGCTCACTTCTAAACAATAGCACTGCTGGGCTACATTTCAGACACACAGACATACACAGACACACACAGACATACACAGACACACACAGACATACACATACACAGACACACACAGACACACACAGACATACACAGACACACACAGACATACATAGACATACACAGACAGACATACACAGACACACACAGACACACACAGACATACACAGACATACACAGACACATAGCTGAACAACAACCGTGTCATACAAACAATTCCAGCTGTGAAGTGGCGATGTGTTTCCTAGGTGAATGTCTGTCTCGTCTGTAATAGGAAGTGCTGACACTGAGGAATGTGACCAAATCAAATGCTTTAATTGCCAATGAAAAACTCAATATGTAGGGTGGTCTCTCTGTCTGGATGAATGGGGAAATAGATTGAGCTAGATAAGCATATTCGTTATCACAGAGAGGATCTAGTACTTCTACACGTCTACAGGCCCTTTGATGTCTGATTAATATTATTATATAAATCAGTGTTTTTTGTTCAAACAAAAGAATTGACTGGGAACATTTAATTATTACATTTCTTTATGGTGCCAAAGTTAATCACAAAATTAGTGAAACGCTGAGGTTTTTAAATCACACCTTTTAAATTACTTTTTCAATAATAAGAATTCATTGTGTAAAAACAGTCTTTAATTTCATTGAATTCAAGAATACTTTTTAATCCAACAGAATATATACTATACAAATAGGAAATCCCATTTCTAAAAACATTGGGACGCAGAGTGAAATGAGAATAAAAACACAATACAATGATGTGCAAATCATGTAGTCCCTATTTTTTTGGAACATAGTACAAAGACAACATATCAATGGTTGAAACTGATAAATGCCCATTTTGAATTTGATGCTAACAACAGGTTTCACAAAAGTTGGGACAGGGTCATGTTTACCACTGTGTTCTTATACTTTCGAGTGGAGGAAAAAAATATCCCCTCTGAGAAATGAGTCCACAAGATTTTGATCATACGTGTGTGTGTTTATTTATATACACGTTGTATTCCCATGGATCCTCACAAATAGCCTTGGGGTTAGTGAACACACTGTCATGATTATAGTCACTCTAATTGACCACTGAACCTTATGTAATGAACCGGCCTATCACAGAAGGCCTGTGTCTTAACAGGGACAGAGTAGTTATGCAAACCACATTGGACCAAAATATGCAGCAGTTTTAGCATATGAGACCTTTGTCATTTACAGCAGCAAGAAAACAAAAGACAGAGAGAGAGACAATTGAAAGCCTAACCAATATGTAGGTCTTTTTAAAATCATTTTACCTATGCTCAGAACCATTGGTAAATTGGTGTAACTCAATAACGTGAATTGGTGATATGTCATTATCCCTTTACACCCATGCCTATTTAACAAATGTTTTTTGGGGGGGAATTTTGGCTTTTCTGTTATGTTTTACCTTATCTATTTTTCCACTTGCTTTGGTAGTGTAAACAAATGTTTCCCATTCCAACCAAGCCCATTTAATTGATATTTTATAGAAATTTAGGGACAGACAGGACTAAACGAGCAGAGAGAAAAAAACGGTTGAGTATTTGAAAATAACTCACCAGACAGATGCCCCCCAACTTCTGTGTCTCCATCTCTGTGTCAGAATGGTCTCCGAAGTCTGAAACAAAACATTGGGAGACAACTTTGTGTTCTTAATTAGAAAGTTGGCTTTAGTCTTAGAAGTCTGGTGGTTAAATATATAAAAAATATGAATATATATATATATATATATATATATAGAGAGAGAGACAGAGAGAGAGGGACAACTGATGTAAAAAATGTTGGCTAGCATATGTTAATGATGAAAGAAGAACAGGTAAAAACAGTTGGACAGAAAAAGTATAATCGATCGTGGAATTTCATCACAAAGAAAATCTGAGCATGTGGCTTCCAATCAGCTAAGAAGTTTGTCTCTGGCGATTGTCTTTATGTTACAAAGCTGAGAAGAGTTTCTTTTCTGAGGAGATGTGGTATTTCCCATGGGTCCCCATGGAACACAGCCAACTGAAAATTACACGCATCACAAAACAGCACTGCGTCTTACAAGAAACAACCTCAAAGCAGATCAACCAACATCTTTATTCCCATCTGCTTTCATCCCAGAGCCTTGCCTCCGCGTCCTCAAAGGCCTCCGATATCATTTGTTGAGGGCATTCGCAGGAACACGCCATGATGAAGCAACGCTGCGTTTTCTAAGAGGTTCATGTGACGCCGTCTGGTGGCTTTAGCCGTTACCGAACTGCGCTCTAACTGCTCCCGCCCCGCTCGTTGTGGTCAGGGTTCAAGAGTAGTGCACTTATTTTGTCCAAGGCCCATAGGGCAGAGCTCAAAAGTGATGTACTACATTGGATGTAGTGTATCGTTTAGACTGCGGCCCAAGGGCTTTTAAATTGCAGGCTGATTGGTTCATGGTTTTTAAATGGTAGGGTGTGAGGTTGAACTACAGTTCAACTGCAGTTAAAGCATTTATAATTAGCGCCTGGAAAAGAAAATCCAGGGCCACTGGACCATGTGAACAAAGACAAGCTAAACGAGTCTATCCAGAAAACACGGAGTGTCTGGATTCCTGTTGGAAATAATAGTTAATACTATTCACACTCTTCTGGAGGCAAAACCTTCATGTTGTGACTCTTTAGGGTTTGCCGATCTTAATGCCTGTTAACAAGTATCAAGCGGAAAAGTGTCAAACATGTTTTGATATGTCTGGATTACAGCACAGCATGTGCTACTCGTATGGATTTGCCAATACAGGCATACGCTGTCCCGAACGGCTTAAGAGATGTTCGCAAAAATACAGTCTCCGTTTTGAAATGTCCTCAAACTCCCTGGATGGAAGGTTACAAACCTCTTGGACAATGGGGAACAAGCGCCAGACACCTGAGATTTATCTTTGTGGCCACAGAACACAACATTTATTTTTCTAATTTCCGCAATATGATTTAACGTGTATCATAATTTCTGCGTAGAGCCAAATTCTGTAATGAAAGACGACCACAAAGAAATCTGGCAATCATTTCCACAGCATGAAATTGTCTAACAGGTCTCCTAATTGTCTTTAAATTATTTTATAATTGTAGGCAATCATGTCAATTTGAATAAACGCTGTTGTTTTCAATCTTCCTCTTCTTGCGTTGGCAGCGCGACTAAAAAGCTGTGTTGAGGGAGAATTTCTGGAATTCAATCTGACCACTGATTTGAAAAATAGACCATTTGAAGATGGTTTACGCTGAGGATCGCTATGCAACACCAAATGAAGGAACGGTGCCTTTAAAAACTTGCCCGACAAAATCAAACGTAGTTCGTCTGCTGTTCTAACGTTCAAGACAATGCCTAAGCCTGAGACTGCTTCCATTGAGGTTGTCTATGGTGATTAGGGATGTTGTTGTTGACCTAAGAGCTGTGTCTCTGTGCCTCTAACTTGGTTCCTCGCTGCAATGTGAGGGTCTGCTGGGGCCAGGACATGATGTCACCATTCTAAAATGCCCCTCCTCATCTGCCTCTATACCCTCCCACCCCACCCAATTTAGGGGAAGGCGTGTTCATGCCCCCCCCCCGCACACACACCCACACACATAAACAACATGCACACACGCACAGAGAGTCAATTAGAAACATACACATAAAAACACACACATCTCTTTGCCGAGGTCTATTATATGGAAAGGCCCAAACAAAACACAGCAGGAATGTCTGCTTGGTCCCATTAGCTACATTCCCTCTACCGAGTCCTTTAGTGCGCTGTGTATACATTTAACTTAGCATGTACGAGACTCCAGGTCAGAGATTTACATCTACAGAACACATGGTGCTTTTACCGATGATCAGTCAAGAACAAGAAGTTCTCTGGGTGCCACAAAGACACAAAAAAGTAAAATATTATTGCCAATTGCACTCTATGAATGCATCCACCATACATTCCACTGGCACATGAAGGGAAAGCCATCAATTCACCTCATATGGAAAGAACGAGGGGTGTGTGTTCTACGTGGCACCCTAGTCCCTGCACAGTGCACTACCTCTGAGAGCTCTGGTTAGAAGTATGCTAGTGTGCTATGTATGGAACTGGGAGCCATTTGGGACAGGGCATTGGATCTCCTCCCCGGCTGGCCCGAGAAACGCCGGTCCAGAAATGGAAGCGCTAACCACATGGATCTACCTCATGTGCTCTGCTTACAAAAGATCCCATTTACACAGGTGAGGGGAAAAGAGAGAGAAGAGAGAGAGAGAGAGAGAGAGGGATGAGAGGGAAGGGGTGTGGAGACAGCTGTGAGACGTTTGTGTCTAATGTTCCCTTAAATTCATTTAATTTAGATATTTCATCTTCCTTATTTTTTTCCCTTTATCTTTGTTGGGCTATGTAATAAATATACATACAGTATACCTACATATGTATAAACTGTATATATATGTATATATATATATATACACATCAATTAAAAAGTGAGATAAGAGGGGGTGAGAAAGCTGGACTTGAAGCCACCTTCTCCACTGTGGACAGAAAGCCACTATCTCCACTGTGGACAGAAAGCCACTATCTCCACTGTGGACAGAAAGCCACTATCTCCATTGTGGACAGGAAGCCACTATCTCCACTTTGGACTGGAAGCCTCTATCTCTACTGTGGACAGAAAGCCACTATCTCCACTGTGGACAGAAAGCCACTATCTCCACTGTGGACAGAAAGCCACTATCTCCACTGTGGACAGAAAGCCACTATCTCCACTGTGGACAGGAAGCCACTATCTCCATTGTGGACAGGAAGCCACTATCTCCACTTTGGACTGGAAGCCTCTATCTCTACTGCTGGGCCTGAAGCCACTATCTCCACTGTGGACAGGAAGCCACTATCTCCACTGTGGACAGGAAACCACTATCTCGACTGTGGACAGGAAGCCATTATCTCCGCTGCTGGAAATCGACAAACTATTTTCTCTCTGTCACTCTTCTCTCTCTTCTGTCATGGTATGTGGTTGGCAGATCAGTGGTCAGACCGCTTCTCAGTCATGGCCTCTGATAAGGATTGAGTGGGACCGTTTTCTGCCATTTAGGACAGAATCGCGTGCCTTTTCACCCCAACACATTCCTAGCACTACACTCCGGTAGCTCTGCCTGCAAAAACACGACTGTCAATGTTTCTTTCAACAAAAATCTCCCCTCCTGGAAGAAATAAAAAAATCTCAGATTTAATAGTTTGTTTTCCTTTAGGCTAGATTGCCAAATACGGTGCAGGGTACTCCCTAGTCTGGATCACAGCCAGGCTGTGTGAAAGCCTCCGCACGTCTCACCTCAGAGTGGGTGAACATTACCAGTGCAAGCATGCGTCCATCTCTACCTTTCCACGTCATCGTTCCTCTCCTCCTCTCTCTTTCTGTCTCCATCGCTATCCTCTCACCGCAGTTTTTCTTTCTCACCAAACCGGTGGCAGAGGTTGGTTTTCTATCTGATCTTGGCACTGGGGTTGTAATGTTTCAAACACTGCCTACACCCAGCAGAGCATTAAACGACGTAGTGGAAAAGATTCAGATGTGCGCGGTGTTGTTAGTTGTTTGGCCGCGTAGAGCCGTTACTTCATATCTGAGGAGCATTTATGGGCACACCTGTCACAGCAGTGCTCTGCTCCCGTCATCACTGTCTGGGGAAGACAATGCTCCACTTGACTGGCACCTGCCTCGCATGAGAAGTAGACCTAAGATTAAACAGGAGAGCTTGTTAAGTCATTGTGCTTGTTTGGATCAAACCAGGGCCTAGTAATTTTTTCTCTCTTTCCTTTCTCTCTGTTCTTTGCTAGTAGTTTTGTAAAACTGTGAGCACTTCCTGTCGGAGTCTCGTTTCCCTCCGTAGTTCTCTGTCATTTTCATTCTCTTGTGTGGCTTCTCTCTCACACTTTCCCCCTCTCCCCCTCCACCTCTCTACTTCTCTCCCTCCCTCTCCCCCCTCTCTCTCCCTCCCTCTCCCTCTCTCTCTCTCCCTCCCTCTCCCCCCCTCTTTCTCCCTCCCTCTCTACTTCTCTCTTTACCTCTCTACTGTCCCCTTCAACTTGTATGAATGCTCTAGTTTATAGGGAACTAGATAAGTATTTCATGTTATTTTGTTCAAGTACACATTTCAGCCTCACTCTATCACAGGGATTTTCCCTGCTGCCAAATAATCACAAAGGAAGAATGAACCCACTGAGACACACACAGACAAAGACGCACACACGCACACACACAGAAAAATACACACTCACACACACAGAGACAAAGAAGTGAAAAGAATGAATAGTGTTAGTCAGATGAGACTGTCTTACTGTTCATCGGACCGTTGACCATGGAAGGGGTCACTCAGTATTCCAGTGTTTAACATATGCTAATTAAGTTTGTAACAGAATAATACTGTTTTACATATGCTAATTAAGTTTGTTACAGAATAATACTTACTCCAAGGGATTAGCCAGCATTTGAACTCATATAATATTAATTCGGTGGTTTGGTTGGATTCATTTTGGTACAGATTATATGTGACTCAAGTGACATTTGGTCTCAGGGAAATAACTGTGTCTGTACAGTCCACCTCATTGTAGCTGGTAATACAAGAGACACAAGGAATGTGGACCAAGTAAGATCACTAACACTGATGTAAAAGCAGCTCTCATAATCAACCACCGAAATTCTATTTCCGACTCAAATATCCCACCTTGCAACCCACCAATTAGTTGAGAAGACAAAATAAGCATGATATTAAATTCTAGCCTACTGATACTGAGGACAGGCCCATCTCCATCCCAAAACACCTGTGTCACACCTGAACCTCATTTGCATGACGACACTGATTGGTGGTGAAGTGTGGGAGTCACTTTCAGACAAGGTGAGATCACTTTTGAAATGTTTTGAATGGGCTCAGAAATTTCAGTGGCATGATCTTTTGATTGGTGTCTGACAGAAAGAAAGGTCCTATTGGACCAGTGCTGTGCAGATCTATACTCCAGAAAAGATCTACACCTTCACTGCCTTTTAACATAGACTTTTATTAAACACCAGAAGTACACACTTTTAAAACAAGAACCTGACTAAACTAGAAACAGGTGAGAAGACTAAACTAGACACAGATGAGAAGGCTAAACTAGACACAGGTGAGAAGGCTAAACTAGACACAGGTGAG
>JACXGK010008057.1:0-23474 GCA_016801125.1 Novumbra hubbsi
CACAGAGACAAGACACACAGGGGATTAAGTAGCCAACTACATTAGATGCAGCTGGCGGGTAATCAGGAAGGGTGTGTTCACAGGACATGGGAAAACAGGACATACGAGTACGACGGCACCTAAAAGGCCGGTGACGTCGAACGCCGGGGTGCGACGCGATCAGGAGAAGGCACGGCATCAGGAGGCGCCGTGACAGTGACTATGAGTTTTGGGTCTATGGGTTTTAATAACTATGGGTTTTGGGTCTATGGGATTTGGGTCTATGGGTTTTAGTGACTATGGGTTTTGGGTCTATGGGTTTTAGTGACTATGAGTTTTGGGTCTATGGGTTTTAATAACTATGGGTTTTGGGTCTATGGGATTTGGGTCTATGGGTTTTAGTGACTATGGGTTTTGGGTCTATGGGATTTAGTGACCATGGGTTTGGGGGACATGCAAGATCTGTTTTCAGGTGGCTGCCATAGCAACAAACAATGATATTTAATGACATATTCACTCGACCTGTGAGGAATGAGGATCTCTCTCTCTCTCTCTTTCTCTCTCACAACCCTCTCTTTCACTCTCTCCCCCTTTCTCTCTCTCTCTCTCCCACCCCTCTCTCGCTCTCTCTAGGAAATGGGGAGACCAGTCATGGGGGAAGGAAGAGGGATGATTGGCACTTTTCCTCTGACCTTGAGCCTGTCGGACAGGATGTGTGCTCCAAAGACACCGACACAATCACACACAGCCTATTGGCCACAACAGGCACTATCCCCTCCTATGCCCTCCTCCTCCCCAAAACGAAACACTAAATCACGCTGATGTTTATGATTGGCAGCTGTCACGTCAGCTGCGATACACGGCTGTTGTCACGCCGACCGATGCCGTTACCGTGCGCAGGGCAGAAAACCGCCGTCGCCGTGGCTCGCCGGCGTTCCTGCGGTCACCAATGTTTTCGCCGCCTCCTTTTCTCCTCCATCACGTTCTCGGGACATCGGCCCCCCCGAGCGTTGGCCTCCCCTCAGAGCCAGACTGGTCCTCCATTCTCCCCGCTCCCCCGTCTCCTCGCGCGGGGGAAAACGTCAGTATGCTCTTTTCATATCTTGCCCCTTTCATATTTATTTTCCTCCCCGCAAAAACTAAAAACGGTTCGTGCCCCGGACTCGCAGCACGCCTCTGATCCTGTGGTTTGTTTGGAGAGCAAACAGATGCAATTGACCACTTATTATTCTGTGTGGAATTTTCTATGTGGGGTGTTTGGGGTTTCCATGGCAACAAAGTAGAGAGCACATATCCCCCCCTGCCACCAAGGGGATGGGGGGGGGGGGGTGTAACAGAGGGCTAGAATAATGCACACTCATTGTGTGAGAAATGGGACAAGCTAAAGCCTGCCTGTTGTAGCGCACGCACACGTGTGTGTGTGTGTGTGTCAGAGACTGAGTGGTGGGGAGATCAGGTAGGCACCATAGCTGCTGCAGCTCTGTCCAGCTGAGTGAGGCAGAATGGAGCTGAGTGTCTCCAGGAGATAATCCCTGCCGTAACATGTCCGTTCTCATTGGCCGACACAGAGCCTCCCATTCAGTTGAACACCGTGACAATCAATGAGAGGTGAGAGGGGATGTGAAGAGTGAACAAGGGACCGCCTCCAATACTAATGTCACATCCTCAGGAGCTGTGTGATCGGAAGTGCACACGCATATTTACCCGTGTGTGTGCGCTCTGCGTGTGTGTGTCTGAATGGTTTGTGTGTGTGTGTGTGTGTACCGACGTCATGTTTTCATGTATGTGAACATCAAGTGGCTGTAGAGAACATGATGTACTTTATTTCACCACCAAGCAGGTAAATAATTGCATGGACGTGAACACAAACATGTAGCCTGTTCACCGGTGTTCTATCACGCGTGTGGTTCTGTTGCGGTATGTTCTCTCTCCTCTATGCTAGCGCCTTCCTTTATTCTGACACGTTCTGCCATGTTTTTCTGTTCTGTTTTTTGTAATGATCTCTTCTGTTCTGCTCCGCTGCATGTGAGGCGTGTGAACTAAACCCGGACGGACCCTCTTAGCATCAGAGGCCGGTTGGCAAGGGGCTACTTGGCAATATGAAGGAGGTTAGAGAGCTAGCGTTTGTCCACTGACTTGAAGAACTCCTAGCATGCTAGCTGTTCCTGTAGACTTCCGTGCTTGTCAACATTAGTTTGTGACGCACACAGGTCTCTAGTTTTCTCCACACCGGACACAGAAACACGTCTAATGGTGCCCATGAGATTACCCGACCGGGCAGGTCGGAAGTGTCCCTTTAAGATCTGCAATCTGGAGACGCTTGGATTGCCTTCGATCAGAGAGCACAGGTCAGGGCTTAGAGGACCGATACTGTGATTGCCCTGTGTCCAGGCGATGACCTCACCCCGCTGACCCGGAAGTCCTTTCATGGCCGGGGCTTAGAGGACCTCACCACTCAGCTGCTGACAGCCCGAGGGGTTAAGAGGCATCAAGTGGCTCACAGGGTGTGTGGGTGCATTATGCCTGGAAAACACCACCCAACTGGGTTCCTATAGAGGCTTTCACCAGGCCAGGTGCTTAAAGAATGGCCCTGATTTAATTGTTCTCACGCCGGAGTGGTACAGCAGCAGCACAACATCTTTCTAGTTTTTTCTTCATAATGAACTAAAATAAAATAATGGTTTTGGGTTCTATCCAATTAGCAGGTATTGGGCACTTATTAGGCAGATGACCACAACAGTTCTTGGCGTGAGACACTTGTGCAGGGCATTCAATTGTGTTAACAGAGGTACGGTAGTTGTGTTAACAGGGGTAGCAGTAGTTGTGTTAACTGAGGTACAGTAGTTGTGTTAACTGAGGTACAGTAGTTGTGTTAACTGAGGTACTGTAGTTGTGTTAACAGAGGTAATGTAATTGTGTTAACAGAGCTACAGTAGTTGTGTTAACAGAGGTAGCAGTATTTGCGTAAACAGAAGTAAAGTAATTGTGTTAACAGTGGTTCATTAGTTGTGTTAACAGAGGTAATGTAGTTATGTTAACAGAGATACATTAGTTGTGTTAACAGAAGTAAAGTAATTGTGTTAACAGTGGTTCATTAGTTGTGTTAACAGAGGTAATGTAGTTATGTTAACAGATATACATTAGTTGTGTTAACAGAAGTACAGTAATTGTGTTAACAGTGGTACATTAGTTGTGTTAAGAGAGGTAATGTTGTTGTATTAACAGAGGTACTGTAGTTGTGTTTACGGAGGGACTGTAGTTGTGTTAACAGAGGTAATGTAAGAGTTCAGATTTAATCCAATCTGCCACTAGGTGGGACGATACACTGTGTCTGTAGGACTTCCTCAAACCTCATAAACAGAAAAGTAACTAGATCAGTGAGTTACTTCCTCATTTCTCTCTCATTCATTTAGTTTTCTTAATAATAACGCAATACCAGCAGCCCAGAACGACCATATCCCTCTGTGCCTCTCGCCCCCCCCCGTCCCCCCCCGTCCCCCACATTACCCAGAGCCCACCTCCTCTGCACGCCGACCGACTGGGTCCTGCAGCTCTGGACGGGAGTCTGTTCAAACACACACAATTGTACGCAGTAAATAAATGACCCTTCAGCTCCCCGCTTCCTTTGTGGCCAGCCAGCAGTCTCCGGACCAGCTGCCCGGGATAATAGGCCTGGCTGGGAGTGGTAGCGGCACAAAGACAGTAGACCTCCGAGGCAGATTGAGAGACGCCACGTAGTCAGCAACTCATCTCTCCCCTGGTAGCTGTCTCTGCAGACTCCACGTTTGACTATTTGTGGTACTTCTGTGGTAGTAGTCATGCACACCCCCCCACCCACCCCAAAAAAAGACAAAATGTAAATGAAAGTTACTCAACAAATTTTATCTCGCAGACCTTTTGTCATCAGTTAGCGCAGCGCGTTAGCGCCAAACTTGACATTTGGTACATTCAGTAGTCTCTAGCTGTATTAATGCAGTCTTAAGGCTTTCTAATCAGCCTCTAAGCACTGAGTATAAATGCCTAGTTAAGTGTACCACGGATCGAGCCTCAACGCACAAACTGATGTTTGTCACTACTTCAACCCTAGGCGGTTTCTCCTTCCTTAGACAAACATCCAATTTAGAATTTAAACTGTGATAGCTTGTTTGGATTTGCAGTGTTTGTGCCGCGCTCTCAGCAGGGATGTGTTGTCATATTTCAGGGCCGTGTTTTTCCTTTGTGCATCTATACTTCTCTTGGCCTATTTGGACTGAGAGCTCCTGCGGAGATACACTTCCAAACCATTATTTAAAGCTTTTACTTACTTCTACTTGCTTCACACAACAACGTTACAACATCAGGCTGCTTACTCTCATGACAGGGCATGATTAGCTCTGAAAACAAGACATCTCTCCGTTTTTTAAAGGATTTTTTGATGAAATGTCCTTGTTTTTTTTGCGTCTGCGGCCTGAATCCTTGGCGGCTATTATCTAGGCGTTAATGAGAGTTCTGGTTTGGTTGTCTGACACTCAAGGGAGAGACAGTGGCCAGTCACATCACAGATTAAAGAAGCATTGTAATCAGTTTTTCTGATCAAATATTCTCCTTTGGCGAACTAAACCTAACTCTGTTTGTGAACAAAAAGCTCTATTAGCATGACACATTTTAAGGTGTAGTTAGTAGACAGGATGAGACTGTACAGTGTGTACATTTCCAGATTTATCTTCAAAATCATTCCAAACCCGTTTTGTTTGGTGGGAATGAGGGATTCGCCCCTGGTCTACAGCCTGAGCGGTGTTAATCAGGACATTAATGAGGGATTCAGGTTGGTCGCCTGATACTTAAGAGAAAGAGACAGAGAGAAGAACAATGACCAGTCATACCATAGATGCATATATAAATATATATACAATGACTACAAACACACACTATATACACACACTTTAATATACCAGACAAAGTCTTTCTATTCAGGCCTGTTACCTCAGGGGGTCTGTGCACACACACACACATAATTGTGTTTGTACCTTCACTGTGCACAAGCGTGATTTAATAAATATTCTACATTATGATGCATGTGTTTCCCAGGAGGTGGTTCACCTGGGAGTGAGAAGCATGTAAATAATATGTGGTCATTAAACGCAAGAGTGTGTGATTTATGCGTGTGCGTACACGCGTTGGCTGGCCTGTGTGTGTGTTCCTCCCTGGGCACACGTATGTGTTTGCATGTGATTACAGCATCTTTGTGTGCATCATGGTCCGGGTGTTTTTTTCTGAATCTCGTCAGAAGTGATTGTCAGGAAATGTGAAGCTGACATCTCTCTCCATACCACTGATCTCCCCGCTACCTCCATTAAAAAAGCCATTAATAGTGGCTCAAAGATGGAATCCAGTTTATTTTTCCTCGCTGCAGACACATCTAGAATTGGATGAGGTTTTTTATTTAACACCCAGCCTGGGGAAACAACTAGTTTTGTTGGTGACAGACGAAATCATCCGCTTCTGACTCCTACGGTCATCTCCCAGGTTTCTGTCCTGTTTCTTTCCATGCCATGTGTCCTCGTCCCATCACCACCACCATGTGTCCTCGTCCCATCACCACCACCATGTGTCCTCATCCCATCACCACCACCATGTGTCCTCGTCCCATCACCACCACCATGTGTCCTCATCCCATCACCACCACCATGTGTCCTCGTCCCATCACCACCACCATGTGTCCTCGTCCCATCACCCCCACCATGTGTCCTCGTCCCATCACCACCACCATGTGTCCTCATCCCATCACCACCACCATGTGTCCTCATCCCATCACCACCACCATGTGTCCTCATCCCATCACCACCACCATGTGTCCTCATCCCATCACCACCACCTTCAGAGCCCCACCGGGTGGGAGGGGGTTGGGTGACATTGGGTTTATTGGGTTTGTTTGCATAAAGGACATTTCAGATCCTTAAAGTTTCAGTCTCTGTGGTTTCGTCCCACTGCTGGCACGCTAAGAGGCCATGTACAGCAGTGGGACGAATTCTGAGGAAAAAAAGGAATTCAATAATTTGGGGAATATGGCTGTAGCATAACAACATGTTGAAAGTGTTGTGAATAATTTCTGTACGCACTGTGTGTTGATAACATGGACCCACAGACCAGTGTTTCTACACACAAACCCATGTGCTCATACATCCATTACCGGGTCCGCTCAGAGACCCATGTAACCATTTTACTATTGAAACACACCCAATCTCTTCCCAAGGCAAACAGACGCACATGGGGCTGTGACCTTGTGCCAACAACACTGCCGTGATCCGGTGGAAACTTGCACGGGCGTGAACAACATAAACAGTCCAAACGCCGTCTTACACGGAAACACACACACGCACAAATGATTACGTTCTCCTACATCCTTAACATGCTCATTTGGGCATGTGCTCAAACACTCCCACTCCCACCCCCCCACACACTGTCTGTTAAATTGTATCGTCCTGCATCTTCGACACCATGAATTATGGAGGCATCTCATTGCAGATTTTCTTGCCACACATAAATAGAAACCTAAGTAGAAATTGCATTATTAATTAGAGCTGCTCCCCCGACCTGCTTTCTACAGCTGAACACCTGACACCTCCAGCAGCCGATTATGGGGGCCATTAAGTCGTGTTGGGGGGGGGGGGCTTCATACATCCAGCCTGGAACAAGGTAGGGTTGTGGGGCTGGGTCCCTAGGGCCCCCGGTGAGGAATACCTGTCAGAATAGTCCGGTTTCCATTAACATGCCACGTGTGAGTACTGTCCTGGTTTTATGGCTCAATGCCATAGAAGTTGTGAAAAAGCACATATTGCCTTGAATATCAACACCACAGTAACGGCTCACCGGGCTTGAATGAGTATTGTTCATGTCGGTGTTTGCAATGTAGAGCATATATATATAAATACATATGTATATATACATCAATCATAAATTAGAAAAACCTGCAAGACCTGGCCACTGTGCCATTACTGCTGCTACATTGGTTGTGAATGATGCTGTCAAAGTACTGTGTGGAAAACACAGTTGCTTAGCTCTGCTTACCGCGCGTTCAAAGGCTTTTGATGCATTTGCTCATTCCATTTTAATGAATGGCCTTGCCGTTGGGCTGTGGATACCTGTTCGTGGTTTTACAACTACCTCACTGAGAAAAGCCAGGCTATGGAGTTTAATCTAATCTGGGTGTACTTCACGGAGGAGTTCCCCAGGGTGGCATGTTGGTCCATTGTTGTTTACTTTGTATATAAATGATATCTGTAACTCTGTGAAAACTGCATGATTATTGCTATGCTGACCACACAAAACGCTAAAATACTCTGCAGTCTGATTTCCACCTTCTACAAAATTCACTTAGACCTTCGGCTGTAGAATTGAACATACACTTCCTGTATATACCCTAAGCTCCAAAATCTACATTTAGATGATCTCAAAATGTTTACCCTAGATGGTTTCGTTGCGAAACATGTCCTCTCCTACTAACTCCCTGGGAAATGTGTCTGTCTTCAAACAGTGATACAAACCGTGTCTGTCGTCTCAGTACAGGAGTGAAATTGTACAGGCTGCTGTTAGGTCAGTACTAGACTATACCTAAGAAAAGAATAGGAAAAATATCCAATGCACTGTAAATACTGGTCAGTCTGCTCTTGTCCAATATACCTATCACTCATCAAGGGTTTTGCAGAGTAACATTAAGCCAGATGTTTTGGTTGTTGATCTGGTTTGGGCAATTGAAATGCTTGTTATGTTGGTTGTTATTGTCCAATGGGATAGTGGCGTGTGTTTTTCACACGTGTACGTCTTTGCTGTAGCACAGTGGTCAGATGTAAAGGAAGCAGGGTCTCAAACGGACTTCTCTGTACAAATAAAGCTAAAATAAAAATCCCAATTTCCTGCCAGCTGACATTCTGCTTCACTACCTGGTTACCAGTCTTATAATTACCAAGCCGGAAGCTCCAGGCTTGTTTTGGTCTATTTATGAAGGATACATGAGGGATGTTAGAATGCATTAATGGTGTGTATGAAATGTCAGTTTTGATCGTGTAAGGTTTCTAGCAGCTTTGTTTTGTATTGTTTACCTCACTGGGCCTGTGGAGGTCTAATGCAAGCCAAATGTGTTTGGTTAGGAGGGTGCAGAGTCGTGTTAGGAGCCAAGTGTGTGTGCTATGTAAGCAATTGTGGTTGGGGAGCAAGCGGAACAGGTGAGGAAAGGCAGGTGAGGTATGTGCGTGCTAGTGTGTGTGTGTGTGTGAGGGAGGGAGGGAGCGAGCGAGCGAGCGAGGGAGTCTCCCCCGTCCACACAAAGACCCCGGCAGGTGCGGCTCTCCCTGCCTTTGTCTTGTCCGGCAGCGCTGTTTGTTTGTTCAGAAAACTTTTGGAGAACTCTTTTATCGGCCCCCGAGGGGACGGGGCCCCGACAGGAGGGACCGACGTCCCTACGAGCCCCAGGAGGCAGATGTTCCCCACGCGGAGACGCAGGAAACACGCTCCGATTGTCCCATTTTCTCCTCCAGCAGACCCGATTGAAACGTTTAGGTGACCGCAGTGTCTACAAACTCACATAAACATACACGTGCGCGGAAACACACACACACACACACTCCCCACGGTTCACCTGCTGCTTCCAATGAGAAGGTGAAAGGTCAAGCTCTGGTTATCTATTGCTCTACAGGGGAGTGTACGCTTGTTGACACTGAACATATACAAATATAGGGACCAGGTTCTCCTGCCTCACCATTGGATATCACTATACTGTAAATCGACAGTAACACAATGAAATGTAACAATATTCCTGGGATGCATATTTAGGTGCATGTTTGGTGACGACTGGACGCTTGCCAGCTGTTCAATCTGCGAAGTGAGACCTCTCAGGTTTATTCCGTACACTTTACACAAGCTGCTCTCTAAAAAAATCATTAACCATGGATCCCAGACGATCTCTGCTCCGGGGGGGGGGGCGCGATAAGGCAAAGTGATTCAAAGTGTGTCCTTCTAAATTCCTGGATTGATTCCTGGAATCACGTTAATGCAGGTTGACGTTGACCAGTCGTAAAGGAGGTGTGAGCGTTAGTTTAGTAACTGAAGGCCTGTCTCTCCCTCTTAAGATCCCCATAAAGAACCTTAATACCAGCCAAACAGGGATGCCGTCTCTGGCTAAACGCGGCCCTCTCTGAATGACAATAGCCCTCATCGCCACGTTCCTCCTTCTCTCTCCCTCTCTCTCTCTCTCTCTCTGTCCCTCTCCTTCTCTTTTTAACACGCCACTCTGTTTGTTGTTTAAATGCTGAGGAGTAAATTGGCCACTTTTCCTGGTCTGAACCTCCTGCAGCTGCCAGTAATCGGCTGGTGTGTGTCGGCGGTAATGTGCGGTTACCACTGTAAGGGTGTGCGGCGCGGGCGTGTGTGGAACGGGTCGTGGCGTGGAGCGCAGAAAGCGCCATTAAGAGAAAATGATAGCCCTGTCCCTGAAACTCCATTACACACCAAACACTTAAAAGAGTGGACTGGCTTCATTACGGCCCAGCATGAATTATTCAGCACTCACACCAGCCCTGTCGCTCCTCACTCCTTTGTCCTCCCTCCTCTCTCCCGTCTCCTCTCTCCCGTCCCCTCTCTCCATCCTCTCCCCTCTTTCTCTCTACGGCCTTCTGTTCTAACTGGAGGCCGGCCAGGAGTGAGAGCGGAAGGAGAGCGAGAGGGAGGGTGGAGGGAGGGAGAGGTGGAAGAACAGGGGGAGAGAGAGAGGTGGAAGAGCGGAGGGAGAGAGAGAGGTGGAAGAGCAGAGGGAGTGAGGTGGAAGAGCAGAGGGAGAGAGGTGTAACAGCAGAGGGAGAGAGGTGGAAGAGGGGGGGGGGAGAGGTGGACGAGGGGAGGGAGGGGGGAGAGATGGCCCAGAGTAGCTCAGGGCTGTGACCGGGCGTCAGGGTCTGACAGACAAGAAGGAAAAGATGTCGAGTGTCTGGCTTCAGAGAACCACGGAGCGTGAGGGAGCCTGTGGACGTGCTCTACTACTAGATGATGAGGAGAGACAGAGAATGAATGGGTGGGAGGGGAGCAGAGAGAGATATACGCGTAGAGGGAGAGAGAGGGGGAGAGAGTGGGAGAGAAATACACACACGGAGGGAGGGCGGAAGGCCATGTTAGGAGTGTCTGCTGCCCTGGGCATGTGCTTCATGTGGGGGGGGGCATGTCGGCGTGGGGGCTGTTGGAAAGCGTGTCACAGCGTGCTTCTAGAAGGCCAGGGGCACGGAGCCAGGGCACAGCGCGGCACTGCGTCCCAATCTGTGTTGTGACTGCTTCAATTACCCATCAGCCCCTGCCACTGAGCGCCTGGTGAGAGGGATGACGGCACAGGCCTGGGAGAGGAACACGTCCCGGAGCCTCGGTTCATGTCCCCGTTACGACCCTCTGACGCCCCGTATCGACCCAACCGCGTTGAGACATGAGGAGATGCCAGTCTGTGGAGGAATACAGTGTAGAAAGAAAGGGAATGTACTGTTTAACACTGCAGAAAGGGAATGTACTGTTTAACACTGCAGAAAGGGAATGTACTGTTTTACACTGCAGAAAGAAAGGGAATCTACTGTTTTACACTGCAGAAAAAAAGGGAATGTATTGTTTTACACTGCAGAAAGAAAGAGAATGTACTGTTTTACACTGCAGAAAGAAAGGGAATCTACTGGTTTACACTGCAGGAAGAAAGGCAATGTATTGTTTTATACTACAGAAGAAAAGGGAATGTATTGTTTTACACAGTAGAAGAAAAGAAAATGCACTGTTTTACAAAGTAGAAAGAGAGCACATTTTCTGTTTTATACTGCAGAAAGAAGGTAAATGTATTGTTTTACACTGTAAAAATAGTAAATGCTATCGTGATCAAAATGTTGTGATGACTTGAGGAGTTGTATTTCACAGTCCTTTACTAGAATGGTTAGGTGTTTACATATTACTGAATATTCATGTTTTTTATCTTCCATATTCCCAGCAACTAATCAAAGGATACGGCAAATTACTCAACCTTTGAGAATCTAGCACTTCCATTCACCTGACCACAAACATACACAAATAGTACAGCTTTCTCACTTTAGGTCCAACAACTTTAGCCCATTACAAGGCATGACTAGGAACAAGTTGTTGAGTCAAAAACAACCGTAAGAATCTAAAGATATGACATGTTGCCACCGCTGTACCATTTGAAATACAGTCTTATTACTTTGCCTTATCGTTTGCAATTAATATGCTGTGGTAAAACTTTTTTACTTCACTTACTTACTTAAAATTATGAATCACGTTTCTTGTTGTTGATTTTCAGTTTGACGGTGGATTCCTTTATTAATTTACACAGGCCCCGTTGTTGTGAACAAAGTGGTGCGAATGAATAAAAAAAGAAGGAGTGTGCTGTCTGGCCTGGGCGTAGCTGGTGTTCCACCCTAATTCCAACACCATCACCTCTCCAAACCAGCCTCCACCATGAGACCATTTACATACAGATGCATTATTTCACCCGGCGGCCCGTCCCACCTCAAATCGGCCCGACTCCTGCGGAAACCCAGGCCGGAAGGGCCCGTCTGAATCCCAGCCCAATCCCCTCATCCCGTGCCACAAGCCCCACTGCGCCCCAATGCCCCACCCCCGAACCCCACAAAACACGCACCTCTTTAATGTACACACACGATGAGCCCTTGCCTCCGTATGAGCCGCCAGGCGTCGGAGATGGGGTGACTCAGGTGACTCCTTCCCCCCATCCACAGGGCAGCGGGAGTGTGTTTTTGTTTTGTGGGAGGAGGTGCATGTGGAAGGAAGGGGTCAGAACCAGGCAGGGAGGGCGGGAGGGAAGGAGGGAGGGAGGGTAGAGTTGGAGGTGGAGAGGGTTTGGGGAGAAAGGGAGGTAGGGAGGGTTTAGGAGGAAGGGAAGATGGGAAGTGTGTGAGGATCTTGGGGAGAGGGGTAGGTGTGGAGTATGGGAGGGTTTGGTGTGAGGGGGAGATGGGAGGTGGGAAGGGTTTAGGGGGAGGTGGGGAAGGTTTGGTGTGAGCGGAGGTGGGAAGGGTTTAGGGTGAGGGGGAGTCGGGAGGTCTGGGGTGAATATGTGTACTGTCTGGGAGCGGATTGGTGGAAGGGAGTCTCTGATTCCGGCGTGGTGGTGAATCTTAAGACAGCCCCCCCCTCCCTCCTCTTATTCATGTATCGTTTTATTCTGTCCTGCCTGATGAAACGAGCCACCTACACTTTAAGACATCTGCTAAGCTGATTTCCTGGGGCTTAGCAGCTCCGCAGTGGTATCAAAGAGATTAGGTGAAACAACATCCAGCCCCGGCCGGCCCTGTGCCGTGTCTCAGTAATGTGGCGTGGTGCCGCGTGAAGGGGGGGGCACACGTGAAGACAGACGGCAGAATCATGACACGGCTGTAGAAGTCTGGTTGCCTTTCCAGACAGCCTGTGAGAATGAACGAGATCCCATTTAATCTCCGGGGTGTGTGTGGTGTGTGTGGTGTGTGTGGGGGGCTGTCTTTGTCACGTGATTCACCAGGCAGTGGGATGAAGTTGGGGTGCAAAACTACTTGCAGACTTCATGCGAAAGTTTAATTTGCGATGCTTTTAAAAAAAATTATTGCAGAAACCGTTAGTTGCTATGCAAATTAAGTGATGGTTTGTGATACATAATGTTTGACTATATTTTGGTGCATTATTCATGCATGATAGCTAACATTTAGTAACCACACACTCATAATTAACCAGTGAAATGTAATAATGTCAGTTATCCCTCTGGGTTTAAGGCTTGAATAATTGCTGCAGTGTTCGCCTTGTGTTGTGTTGTGTGTGTGTGTACAGTAAGAGTGTGTGTGTGTGTGTGTAATGTGCCCCGTGCATGTGTATGTGTGTAATTGAGAAATAGAGATCTCATTTATTTTTTTTCTTCCTTCCAGACAGCCTTTTCTTTTTGTGTCCACTAACTAACTGCGGGGAAAAATAGCAGAGAAGAAAGCAAGAGAGAGAGAAAGAGAGAGAGAGAGAGAAAGAAAGAAAGAAAGTGAGGGAGAGAGAGCCATGGAGTGTAGCTGTGTCAGTCTGATATTCTCCACAGTGACAGCTGGGCCCAGAAGCCTGGGTCTCTTTCTTCTCACAGACAAAGCCCATTAAACATGCGTCTCACTCAACGGCCCCCGCAGCCTCAGATTGCTCTAAGCTCCACCCAAAAGTGTGGCGGCCTTTGTCATTGTAATCAGGCCTTGTTTGTGAAGTGCTGCCTGTATTTACCAGTGCTCAGGACTTATATTTGTCCAGGCTGCTGGTTGGGTCTGGGAGGGGGGGGGAAGGCAGGCGGACGGAGGGCTGGATTGTGGTTGGCTGGTTGTTTGGGGGTGGGGGGCATTGGTGTGGGGCGGGGTGCTGAGTGGCGTTGGGCTGAGGGAGGTCTTGATTTAGCCCGGCTCAGTCAGACAGACAGACACGGGGATGAGATGACTTTTGGCAGGGCTGTACAACCCTGACCCCCCCCCGCCACCCACCCCCCCATGGGGACCACAGCATCCATCCGGGGGGGGGACCGGAGATGACGATCATATATTCTGGCACCCAGACCAAACTTTGTTTGTGTGTATGTTTATGTATGTGTTTCATTGTGTGTAACTGTGTGTGTGTGTTTGTGTGGGTCTGTGTGTGTATTTGTGCGTGTCTGTGTGTGTGTTTGCGTGTGTCTGTGTATGTTTGTGTGTTTGTATGTTTGTTTTTGTGCGATCATGTGTATGTGTTTAAAATATATACTTCACGCAAATGAGAACTTGCGTACAAGTAGTTTGTGTCTTGTGTGTGTGTCGTGTGTGTGTCATGTGAGTGGGTTGTGTGTTTGTCATGTGTTTCTGTGTCATGTCTGTGTGTCATGTAAAAGTAATGCTTTTCTTAAGCAACTGTCTGGCAGGTTGACTAGAATGTTTAATAAGGGGAGGTGCAATATGAATATATGTACAATATATCTACAATTAACACACACATTTATTGTGCTTTTGCGCGTCTCATGTGTAACGAACAAATACAAAACCAAAAAGACCAGCTTCTCTCTCTACGTCTATTTATTAGGTCTCCATAGAGACGTGCTGTGCTGAGTCTGATCAGATTTGACAAGAATGAGTATCATCTCCTGCTCCATGGAAATTGAAGAGAGGGTGAGTGGGTGTGTGAGGGAGATGGAGGGAGAGAGGGAGAGGGAGGTAAAGAAGGAGAAAGGGAGAGGCAAAGAGATTAAGAAAAGGAGAGAAGGCGAGGAAAGACACGGACGGGGGAGTAGAGAGAGAGAGAAAGAGAGCGGGAGGCAGAAAAGGGGGGGGCAGAGAAAGGAAAGAGTGAGGGAGAGGAAGAGAGAGGGGGAGGAAAGAGAAAAGAAGGACAGAGGAGAATGGAAGAGGAAGAGTGGGGGGGGAGCAGAGAGAGGAAGGAGGAGGGGGGGGAGAAGGAGGGAGTAATAAAGTCATTATGTTATAGCTCGGATCGTTTTCAAGAGGAGGAACAATGCTATCCCATCTGTGAGGTCAGCGACATCGTGATCTGTTGTTCGACACGATCTGACCAGACACTGCTCTGACAACTTTATTTGTTTGCTCCTCCGTCGTACAGATCACAATGTCTATCAGACACTATTTATTCACAACCACTTCAGTGCTTTGCTTTGTCTCCTCAATGGCTGTCAAGTGTGTTAGGGCCCAGTTACTGTTTCACCACTGCTCACAACTTTACAGTGGAGAGAGTGAAGTTGTACCGCAACAAGACGCTCAAGAGTTTGGGATGAGGATGACTTCCTTGAGCTTCTCTCCACACTACCTCTCTGTGTAATCTGTTTAAGCTGCTGTGTCTCGCTCTACCAGACAGCTGTAGGACAGGTCAAAGTTCAGCACTCTGTTCTATAGGGTCATGGGGATTGAACGGAGGACAGGCACGTCGTGTGTGTGTGTGGGGGGGGGTTCTAAAGTTAATAGGTTAATGAGTGTGTGGTGATCAACAGGAATACAGCAGCAGTGCCTGTCTCCCTCAGATAAAACTTCTGGTGGCATTAGCGAGGCCAGGGCTCTCTTTAAGTGAGAGCCTCTCTTTGTAAGTCATGCAGTGGAAGCGAATTTAATAAGCACTGAATCCATTACATGTGCCCTTCCATTTTGTTTTCGCCATAGCAACGCTGGCGAGTGGGGCGTTGAGACAAGGCTACGTACGGAAGACTTTATTATCTATCAGACCATCTGTTATGTCCCAGATGAGCTGAGTGCACAGACAAGGCCTGGAATTAGCTTGAGAGTCTGTTCTATAAACACTACAAAGACTATGGGGATGAGAGACATACACAAAGAATAGTTACTGGAGAATATTTTTGTTGTTCTTTAAATTTAAACCTGTTGGGAAACCCTAAAAGTTATTTGTTGATATCCTGTAAAATAACCTTTTGCTGTTTGATGGATTGAGTTATTGAAACTTTTCTTTGAAAACGTTTTAAAAGAATCAGTTTTTCCCAAAAGATCTTATAGGAGATCCCCAACAGTTACATTATCATGAACCCGTAAAGGATCCTCCCAAAAAGTGTCTTTTTTTAATATTTACTATGGTAGTTGTAGTAGCTGTTTTAGTCGTACAAATACTTGTTGTAGTTATAGAAATTGTAGTGTACTTGTTGTAGTTTATTTTATAGTGGTAGTAGCATTTTGTTGGAGTTGTTTTAGTAATTGTAGTATAGTACATATGTGGTAGTTGTTGTTGTAGTATGTATGGTAGTTGTAGTAGTTACTACAGTAACTACAGTATAGTACTACTAGTAGTAGTTTGAATTTGAATTATTATTGGTACATGGTCATTTTGTTCATACAATTAAAAGGAAGGGCTTTAAAATTGTTACTTTATAGACATATGTGAGCTATAGGCATATATATATATATATATATATATGTGTGTGTGTGTATGTATATATATATATATATACCACACATATGTGAAGTCAGCATCTTACGTAAGTGAAGTTTTTTATATTAAAGTTTATAATCATGTAAAATTTGCACGTCGTTTTTTAAGTAAGTTTCCTCCAAAGAATGTTGAGTGCATTTGTGTCCCTGTGGACTGCAGTCTCGAATAGCCAGGCGCGCGGACCCACCGTCTTTTGTGTGGGACTTCAATGGGCATTGTTGAAAGCTGAGAGCAAGCGGCCGTGATTGGCTAAGGGAGTTGGCAGCAGTCAAATGCAATTGTTTGCAAGGACCCACCTGATTGGTTTGGCTTGGGTTAGCTGCAATTACCCCCTCCCAATCCCCCCTAGCCCCCTCAAAGATAAGTTGAAGGAAGTTTGCAACAACTTTTTTTTTTCCAGAGAAGTTAACTTTTTTGTTATTGGCGGTCGCTTGCGGGATCACAGCGGACCGCAAAAATGAAGCTATGTCGCACTTTTCTAGGTAAGTAGACCAAATAATAGTTTTGGTTTTTCGGCATTACAGGTAGGCCCATAGAAATTGGATTGTACAAGTGAGAAAGTTCTACTGTTTGTGAGTTTTTAAAAGTCCTATGCAACAGATGTCGGCACTTTGACCTTAAATTAAATAGTTTCATAATGTGTTTTTAGCCTACTTTGCTGTTCCGTAATGGGTGTTAGTTTATCTTTGGCGTCACTTTAATTTTGTTACATGGAAATTATTAATTGTTTGCCGTTTTGCCTATGGGGTCTATATGTGTTTTGTATTATATTTTTTTAGTGTAGTAATACTTCCTGCTTGTTGACGCTGGCTTTTAACAAGTCTGATCTGTTGTGAAATATATTTATTGGGATCACCTTTTTACTTTTTAACGACTCGTTCTTTCTCAACGCTGAAATCATTTTCTTAATGCATATTTCTAAATAACTCATTTCAAATAACCGAAATCTAGACTTAACTACGTCACTGTACTTTCTCCAGACAAAAGCCAGTCTATTACCCGAGGCCGGGTGGGAGGCAGTGCCCCGAGGACAATTCCAGTCTGCAGGCATATTAAAACTTTCCTGTTGTTGTCTCTCAGCTCCTTCCATCTGTCGAGGGACTTTCTCTCATGCCGGCCTTCCCACCTCGTTCCCTCAGCTGCCACGATATGCAATATTTATACTGACCATGGCCCGGTCACAGTATAGCCACCGCTCTAATTGTATTCCGGAGCGCGGTGATCATTGATGAGGCCATCTGCAGTGAAACGAAACAATTCGCCCGGTTGAAGACAAGCGGTTTCCAGATGGTTACCGGCGAACTTCGCCGGGTCAATGGGTTCAGAAAAGAAAAAAAAACTTTGCGAAATTGTTTTAACTCCCCCAAAGTAGTTTGGTTAAGGGTAGGTGGTAATGAACAAAGCAAAAGTTCGCAGACATGCCCAGACTTCTCAAATCAGTCTATTATATTGATACCTCGTGGTATTATAGGATTTATGAAACCATATTTGCGCTAAACCGATGAACATAATATTGTAAACATTAAAAAACTAATGCCAAATAACCTTGGGCCCAGATTGACGTTGTCTTGAGAGCCATTCGGTTCTGTGAGTTTCACGGAACCAAACCCATGAGGGAGTCACTTCACTGTCCGTGGTCCTGAAAACATGGGATAAAGGCCGAGAGACAAATGAGCTGTCTAGGGTCCTGAAGTCGTACTGGACAGGTTCGTGCTGTAGCCATCTCGTTTTGCGCGTGTGTAAAGCCTGTTCTCAACAGAGTGATTATTGTCAGTCCTCTTGGCGCGTATTATGTCACACACATGCACACGCACACGTAGGAACAACACACACACACAAACTTCGTCGGACTTCACCTGCTTTGCTCCTGGCTTCACGCGCGAGCTTTCTCAGGAGTGTATTTCTCGGATCACGGGCCACGCCGCGGATTTGTGTTTCGGTCTTTTGTTTACTCGATTGTCGGTGCGGTCGCGTAGACCAGAGCGGCGCTCAGCGCCACACAACTGAAATCATAGTGATGCGGCGTGCAGGACGCCAGTGATTGATTTCAGCTCCAATGCATAACAATGGGATTGGAAAAAAAGAGCCTGCTGCAAAGAGATAAGAATTTAATAGAATTTCTGAAAGCTGAAGGTTGGCTTTTTGAATATTCCCTACGTGCACGGCGTGGAGACAGAAGATAAAGGGTTGGCATTTTTCGGGACTATTCTCAAATGGCTTGTAATGAATGGTTGTCATTTTCACTAATGGTTTCAAAACAGCAAAGCTAAACCACGGTGTATGCAACATTTGGGAGTCGTTCCAAGTTGCAAAATGCTATAATATTTACAGTTCTCTATTTGCTGAATGTAAGCCTCGCTAAGGGGCCTAAGGCATTTCCCGTCATCCTACAGGAGTTTTAGCATATGGCGAAGTTTCAATGGCCACTCAATATATTGATTTGATTTGATAGATTTATTATCCGCGTGTTAGAATTATGTGTAGATCCAAAATTAGTACGCTTTTGCAACACTTTCTCTCCATCGACGTCTTTAAATCGTGATGTGATGCTCACCGAGGCTCCGCGCTCTGTAAATCCACTTTCCATATGCACTCGGGGGGGGGGAGGCAAATTATCAGATGCTGTCATCCACTGCTATACGTACTAACTTAGGACATGCATCAATTCCCTGCCCGAGAAAACTGCCCATTGCATGAGTTATTGGACAGCACCTCCTCCGAGGAATAGTGTTTTGGTGTGTGTGTGCGGGGGGTGTATGTAAATGACAGTTATAACGTATGCATGCTTTTGTGCGGAATCAAAGATTTATCTCTAGGCGTAAAGTAAGCTCCTTCTGGTGTTGTTCGTTTCCTAACGTGGCGTGTTCCCTGGTAATGAAACCGGCCCAAAGCACACAACCTCAGACTGTACGGTCCCTGACAGGCAGAGTGTGAAATATTACAGATTTGTTAATTAGTCTTCTGAATATATATATATATATATATACACAATGCATGTACATATATATAATATTAATAAAACAATATTAACGCACATCAAAATAACTTCTTGGATTACATATGCGTGTGTCTGTGTGTGTGTGTTTGTGTGTGTGAGACGGAGAGATGGAGAGAGAGAAATTGAGAGATAGAGGAAAAGAGAGATAGAAGTAGAGTGCGTACACACGCTGATTTATAGAGGTCTACCTAAAGCCCTGCCCATCCGAGGCTCTCTGTTTTACTACAGCTTCCGTGATGTCATGGCAAAGGGCGGGGGGAAGAGAGGGGGTAGAGGGAGGGGGACAATGGCTCATGAGGGAAAGGTAAGTCAATATTACGTTTTCTCGCTGACAAAGGCAAATGAAGCCATGTTTTTGCTTACAAACAAGTAACATTTAACGCCACGATCTCGAGCTCGGCGCTGTCGCCCCCACTCCGGAGGCCGTCTTGAGCTCGCGCTTTCACTGATCGACATCTGGATATTATAGGCAACGGGACTAGAATAAGACTTTATTAGATCTGTAACTGAGGATATCTTCCGCAAAACTACTTGACATCGAACTGAACTTAATCAAAACACAAGGAAGCGCTGTAGAGGGAATCACAAGGAAATATTATTGGGATTCAGGTAATATCGAATTATTGTTATTTTTGCAATCTACACAGTCTACGGAAAATCTGTAAGAACTATTTGTTTACAATACCGGTCTGCTTGATGTTATGTACAACTATAGGACAATGCACTATAGCTGTTAGTTTCGGCATCGATGCTATCATGCATGTAGAGTTGGATGGAGTGAGATTTTGTCATGATGACTTGATGAAGGTGGCTTTATTTTCGAAATGTCAGACTTGTGCGAGTCGTTTTGTAGTTAATGTTTCTGGATTTATAGAATGTAAGGTGGCCTTTGAGATGAATATTAGCAGTTTTGGAAAATAATAGGCCCTATTACTTTTGCAATGGAGTGTTTCCTCGTTGAGATAATTAGGCTAGTACATTATCACGTGTATTTGTTGACATAATTTGGGAGAATAAACTTTTTTATAAAGATAAACGATGCATACATGTATTTTGGCCAGCGGTCAGAATTGGTCAACTACGGCGCCCTCTCAGAATCTGGATTATATTTACGCACTTTGGGTTATGACGGCTTGTCTGCGGCTATCTTGGTTCGGAATTGCAGTGTTTTCCGAAAAACAATTCTGAATTGCGTAAATCCGCAATGATCCCGAAACACTACTACTGTTTATTTGGGTTAATCTGCGCAGTTGTTTTTCCACTTTATGTCCGATATCCCCTCTTGGGAATCTTTATCCGTCGCTACTGACCACTTATGGTTTTTTTCACTCTGTAGTATATTTCTCACTGTCGCAGTTATCAACTAAATTGTTTCGGCGAGGTCCCGGTATCGGGAGTTTGTTAGTTCTATATGGCTGTGTGTAATTAAGGTCGAACAATGGGCGTTGCACAGGCTGAAGGAGGATAGAGGAGGGGGTGGCCATTTGATCTGCAGCAGAAAACGGAGATGCTCCCTTCAAATGTCAGGTGCCCTTAGTCAGATGCGTAGATAAAAGGATCCTTAACGCGTAGTCCACGTTCACTCTATGTGCGGGTTCCAAAAGTCGGCTTCTGCCTGTTTACTTTGGCCATTCGTATACTGATCTGGTTCGAGTCGGTGCGGGATGTTGTTTCTGAATTATTCTGCTCAGATGGTCACAAAACGTACCAGGCGGTCTATCACAGCACCTGTGCCTAAAATGGTGGATGAAAAGGAAACGCTCGTGAATATTGCTCGCTGGTCGAAAGTTTGTACTGTGAGGTTCATATCCGTAGCCTACTGTAATTCTGCCTGTCTCTCCAGAGGACGGCCCCGAGCTTTTATGGCTGCCGTACTTCGAACTGCCTGTAGTGCCACTATGGCTAATGCTACGAGGGGTGTGATGATCGGTACCACGAGCCAAGGGCACTAGGCTTTGAGTCACAGGAAACATTATATAGCCTTCATCTAAGAACGTGTAATTTTATTTTAGTTACTTGTGAATAAATTAATGAATTGGCCAATGCATTTCTGAGTGTATAATAACCAAAGCCAGCCCATGTTAAAGATAAAGAATAATAATATTCAATAAAGAATATTGCTATTATGATGCTGGAAGCAAGTGCCTCCGGATCATCGCAGAGGAGAATACAAAAAACATGTCCAGGGAAGCAGCTGGACAGAACTGCGCCCTCGTCATTCTATGTGTATCAGAAACCTGAGCGATAATGCCAAAGGTCAGGGTTGTCCAAGCGGTCAATAGAGAGAGAGGTGCCATTTATAACTTGAAATAATGATTTCTATGTCGCGGTGGTTGGCTAAAATCGCCACTTTACGAAGCCTCTGGCCTTCGCCGTATCCCGTTATGGCCATTTAAAACCAAAAGGCATTTGTTTGGCAGAGTTTGCTACTGGAGGCTGACGACTTTTTGCAAAACAGAAGTGTCTCGATAAATTATGTAAAAGACGTGAACGTGAGAGTAGGAGAAGTATTACTTCTTTGTAAAGAAATGCCAGGCTTTTCTGCCGCGATTTTCAAGAGACATTTTACATCATGAAATTTGTAGTCCTCGCCAATAACAGTTGAAAATAAACGCTATCGTGTATAGCTGTGGATTTTCCTCTCGTTGTGATGGGCCTCCTAAACCTGGTTTCCATAGAGCTGTCCTCCATGGAGCTGTCCTCCATAGAGCTGTCCTCCATAGAGCTGTCCTCCATAGAGCTGTCCAACCACCTCCTCCTACCTTTCTCAAAGTCACTTTGTCTCCTACTGACTAACTTCGACTTATTGGGTTGGCTTGCTTTTGACCTTGCTGAATGGTCTATTCAAGGCTATTCTATTGAAAAAAATAGTTGTTTAGGCCCTTATCAAATATCGAAATTCAAAATATTATATTTTGTAGGATTATTTGATTCATCATCGTGAATATTGGTTATTGTTGTTATTATTACTTTTGTTTTCATTGTAGTCAAGGGCACTATTTTATTTGTGCATAACTTTGATTTTTCTTCTTTTGCTAAGAGCCTTATAGGTCGTTAGTAATCACACAAAGTTATCTCCAAATCCTGCTTAACTCTACCAGGGGTTTACAGATGGATTCGTTTGGATTATTGTTACAGCATACTTTGGTATTTAATCTAACTATGGATTTAATATATGTCTTTGCTCAATTGTCCCTGGAAGCAAATGTAATAACTTTATGTTTTTGGATAAAAGGGATTTGTCAGAGTTTGCCACTCACCACTAAGGTGAGTTTGTCACAATCACAAATTTACTTTGAGGTTTTTAAAAACGCTGTTAAAGATCGTATATTATTTTGCTTCCGTCAATGTGTTAATGCAATGGTCTTTAGTGTCTGAGATGAACTTCCTTCACAACCAAGTAATTATAATCTTTCCAGTTCTTTCTCATGACTTAATGATGAGATGGCAGTCATTTAATTTACACCACCTGATCTCCCAGTGAGGGGCTATGCTGCTCTATGCTGCTCTATACTGCTCTATACTGCTCTATACTACCAAGGGGACAGGTGGCGTTTTGGGGCAAAGCCTTTCTAAGAGTGTCAGGAGCTCTGCCATTAGATCGTTGTGACTTTAGGCAAGAGAGAGAGAGAGAGAGAGAGAGGGGGAGAAAGAGAGGTGGATAAATATAGAAGTATTGCCCTTGTAATCACTTTTCTGAGGAAGAGTTCAAATTGATAAACAAGCATCTTTTAGAGTGCCCTGTCAGGATGGTCTTCTGTGATGTCACTGTCTGTCTGCTTCCTCTGGGGCCAGGACAGGGTTGTCTGTCGCAGAGACTGTCTGTCTGTTTGCTTCCTCTGGCGCAAGGACTGTCTGTCTGCTTCCTCTGGGGCCAGGACAGGGTTGTCTGTCGCAGAGACTATCTGTCTGTTTGCTTCCTCTGGCGCAAGGACTGTCTGTCTGCTTCCTCTGGGGCCAGGACAGGGTTGTCTGT
Organism: Novumbra hubbsi; assembly: GCA_016801125.1. Classification (NCBI taxonomy): domain Eukaryota; kingdom Metazoa; phylum Chordata; class Actinopteri; order Esociformes; family Umbridae; genus Novumbra; species Novumbra hubbsi. Next base: position 22,893 of record JACXGK010008057.1, read on the forward strand.
CGCAGAGACTGTCTGTCTGTTTGCTTCCTCTGGCGCAAGGACTGTCTGTCTGCTTCCTCTGGGGCCAGGACATGACTGTCTGTCTGCTTCCTTTGGGGCCAGGAAAGGACTGTCTGTCTGCTTCCTCTGGCGCAAGGACTGTCTGTCTGCTTCCTTTGGGGCCAGGAAAGGGTTGTCTGTCTGCTTACTCTGGGGCCAGGACAGGACTGTCTGTCTGCTTCCTCTGGAGGAGTAAAAGGTGGAGAGATGGAAGAGAGTGGTTGGAGATGTGTGTAAATGCTCTGATATGTAAAATATAACCTCAATATATGAATACAACAGGAGTCAAACAGTCTGGAGTCTAGTTTTAGAAGCCTTGCTTGTTTGACTTTTGTTTTTTTGGTTGCTGAAGGAACAGTAGTGTGTTGGTTTGACACGGGAGTGTGTTCAGGTTGCTGAGGGAACAGTAGTGTGTTGGTTTGACTCGGGAGTGTGTTCAGGTTGCTGAGGGAACAGTAGTGTGTTGGTTTGACTCGGGAGTGTGTTCAGGTTGCTGAGGGAACAGTAGTGTGTTGGTTTGACTTGGGAGTGTGTTCAGGTTGC
>JACXGK010008058.1:0-23464 GCA_016801125.1 Novumbra hubbsi
TGTACTGTACCCACATCTCAGGGACCAGCACGGTGTAATGTAGTGTACTGTACCCACATCTCAGGGACCAGCACGATGTAATGTAGTGTACTGTACCCACATCTCAGGGACCCGCACAGTGTAATGTAGTGTACTGTGCCCACATCTCAGGGACCAGCACGGTGTAATAAGACAAGAGGGAGCAAGTTCCCCTCTAGTCTGTTGACGTCATACCAGTTCGTCATTTTAATTTCCCACAAAATACGCATTGATAGACATTCAATTAATTGTCACCCTAACTAGATTGGGGGTGGTCGAAAGGTTTGTACAGCCCCCCATCTCAACTTGTTGTTTTAGAGGCGAAATCCGGAATGGTGCAATTGCTGAAAATCCACTGTAGGTCCCACAGACAGCGTAGTGTTGATGATGCGTGCTGTAACCACGCACCAAAGAGGTGGGAAAAGAAGACACCACCAAAAGACTCTAGAGAAGACCTGACGTTTTGCTCAGTCGATGCCATTTCTCGCGGAAAGGTACATTTGTTCTTCAAAAGATCTGGCTAATCAACAGGAGTCATTTGCAAAGCCCCTTTTATTAAGAACATAACAGCAATTCCCCCCGGAAACATCAGCTACACGTTGTGGACCCTATTGCCCAGATGCTGATCCACATTGTCCTCAAGGATGACCTCAAACCTGACCCAGACATCCTAATGCTACAGCTAGCAGAACGGCTACACGATGGGACACTATTTAAATTCAGTGCTATTACGTTCCGCTGTAGAGCCACTCAACTCAGGTACATCAATCCCCTGCTCCAACTCCAGCAGGGATTTAAATGTAGCCAGGGAACCAGGGGAACAATTGCTTTCAAGGGAGGATTAGAATAGAGCTGAATTTCAATGATTTATTATTCAATGACCGCTGTGCATCAGGAAACATGCTTAAAAAAACCACAGTTCAGGCAAGGTGACTGCTACATTAATAACGGCTAGACTATAATGTTAACTTTAAGGCCCCAACTGCCAGGAGCAGGAGGCGCTCCATTATTGTGGGAGATAAACGGCTACTTGAAAACGCATCTTTGCAGGGAGAAAAAAAAAGTAATTGAGCAAAAGGCATTTAGAGGGTGAGTGTTCATTTATGCTCCCCTCTCCGGTGGAAATGAGGACAGGCCACAATGTGGACGGTGGGGAGTATGGGAGCCCAGTTAAAAGTCGGCTCGCCATGTCGGGCCAGTGTTGTCCCAGAGAGCTGTGCTGTGTGCTCACGGGGGGATCAATTAGAGCCGTTGCTGGGTTGGACTTCTTAATGCTGGCTCTTCTACACACTGACCACCTGTGAGCCACCGGCCCGAACACTGCTCTGCTCGCCTGCTGCACATGAATATGCATGAAGCATGAATGCTTAGTCTCGCTTTGGCAGGGAGCTTTGGAGCCTGGGAGGCTGTTTCGAATACAGCCATCAGGGAGCCCATGTTATCACTGTGAAGTAAACACTCATAGCCAATACACTCCCCTCAGAACCTAGGCAATGCTCTTCAAGATGGGGCTTGGCCTGAGGAAAAGGGAGGGAAGGTATGTCTGCAATACAAAAGGTTTTTACACACAGTCAAATCGCACTTTGAACCAGAATTAAATTGTCATTACGGGTCTGGGTTTGCTACGTCTTGACTATTGACTGTGACGAAACAAACAAGCATTTACCTTCAATGCATAATCCAGGGCTACAGCAGCATGCATTTACCTTCTCATTTTTAATTCTGGCTAAGTACTCAATCGTCTTTGCCGTGTTATATTCTGTGGTGTTATATGACAGCCTTGTGGCAAACATAAACGGAAAAGCATCAGTGTATTTAACATGTGCAAAGTTAACATGCCAAAACCGGTAATGCCACGTACACATCAGAATGATTTTACAAGAGTTGTTCTTGAATTGTCCTGTTCACTATGTGACAGTAGGTAATAGGTACATTTGTAATGAACACAAATGGAACGCCACATGGAATCCAACGCACGGTTACCAAGTCCTCTCAAGCGCATTCGTTTTCTACTAAGATGGCTATTCTGCAGCCTACGTTTCCTGAGCAAGCACTTTTGTAAAAAAATGTTTTTTACCCCAGAGACCCTATTCAAGCAGATGAACCTCCACCATTCCACTTGTTGGAGCTGCATGCCAGAAAGCCCAATGCCTAAAAACTATACTATAAAAGATCAGCAAAAAAAAAAAAATCGACAACTCTTCTGAAACAAAACTTACCTCAATAACTGATTGGGTCAATCAATCCAAAAATAATCAACAAGGTAATCAATTAGACCAGGGGTGTCAAACCGGTTCCTCGGAGGGCCGTGGTTTGTTTTTTCCTGTAAATTGGTTCCCAGTTCAGACCTAAACAACCAGGTGAGGGTAGAGCTAACCAATTAGTGACCTAATTAATCAATCAAGTACAAGGTGACAGCAAAAACCTGCAGACACTCGGCCCTCCGTGGATCCAGTTTGACACCTGTGAATTAGACTATGATTAAAATGGCCAAATCTGGTCATCTATAATTCCTCGAAGAGGAATGGAAATGAATGGAAGAACTAAAAACATTTCTGACGTGCAAATATTTTCCTATACCATTTTGAAAGAAAGAAAGAAAAAAGGAAACGTGCATTCGGCACGGTCTAACAACGCTACAGAGCGACCCCACAGATAGAGAGAGCAGCTAGGCCATTTGTCCTTGACAGCCAGGGCAGACACGACACGGATGGGGAGTCTGGAGCTAAAGGACCCCACCCACCCCCCCCTCTCTCAGCACCTCTCTATCTGCACTGGGCCCGGGGCCGTTGTTATGACAGCATGAAGGTCAGAGGAGACCTGATGACTGGAGGAATACAGAGCACATTGTGGCGTGACGCGGCTAGCCTAGCCACAGCCGGCCACCGCGACACACACTGTCCATACTCATGTGATCACCGCCGTCACTGGGTCTGCCACCGACAGGAGGGAAGGGAATGTGTCACCTGAAGGCATTGTCACGGGGTTGTCCCTCGTCCATAGCCTGCTGACCGAAATGCCCCTTCATTTCCACTCTCATCCACCTTCCACTCCAGACGCACCGGAGCACGTGTCCAAATACTACATTTGTGATACATTTACATATTGAATTGACATACTAATGAATGGAGCCTACAGCAAATCCTGCACTTTCTTTAGTATTAAAATGACATTGTTTGCTGAACGCCAGAACGTCAGACGGTAACACATTTGACAAAAGTGACTACAATGGGGAGGAAATATAGTTTTAGTTTAGAATAGCCTACAGCCTACAGCCTACTGCTTGGACGCTCCAAAGATGCTCAAGGAGAGGAAGAAGATACCCAGTATTTCTTAATCACTTGACAGACAGGACAGCAGGCATAACAAGGGTAACAGGGGTATGTCTCACTCCCAGAAAAGCTAAACATTTTGGACAAAGCCACGCCAGTCCTGCAACAGTCACTGTTGGTAATCCGGGACTGTCCCAGAGCACTCCTCTTGGGACATTTAGAAAATCCTCCACACAGTGATTCCGAAAGGCCAGGCAGTTCATGGCCGACCTCACCCACATACTGTGACCATCCAACAGACGGGAGCATAGCAACCAAGACGAAAGAGACCAAGCAATATACCACCAGGCCATCATACGGTTAAAGTCCCTCAATTTGCATGTAAGAACACTTCTGCACAACTCACTCAAATTCTCACACACACACACACACGTGTATACACAATGTGTGTGACTAATACATCTTTAAACTTTAATGCTGGAGTTTATAAGGCCATGTGTTTTCCAGCACTTACACACGCACTGACATATACTTCAAGCGACCCTTAAGTGAGTTCACTCAGAATTCATTTTCAATTGCTGACATTCACAGAGCCACGACGAGGTACCCCAACAATGGCGAGGGCTGGAGGTGAAATTATTTCATCATTCAAAGTGACAGGCTCTAATGAAAAGAGATCGACTAATAAATCATTACAAAATGCAGTGGCCCTTCTGAACAGGCTTGTACGCCTCTCTGGGCCACACATCGTCACAAACAATAAATGTTCCGCTTTCCACTGTCCTGATCACTTGAAATAAATGAAGCCCCTCTATTTATGTTTCCAGGGTAATCAGAGGCCCAATGCCCAAGTACGGACAACATCATTTCAAGGTCATATTTGACAAGTACATCTGCTGGAAAAAGCAGACATTTATTAAGAAGTTGAGGGTTAAAATTCGGGTATTTCATTGGAAGTACTCAAGTGTTAATGTACTGGTACCCATTTGTGACAAATATATGTTTATCGCAAGTGAACCAAAAAAGGCTAGCTAGTGCTAATGGCTTCAATGACAGCTACTTCCCATTGTCCTATTGGATCTCATAAGAGTTACGTCGTATTGGGACGCAATAGCATGTGGGTAATATCTAGGTCATCTGACTCCCAAGTCAAAAACATTTTGTTTCCGTTTTCAGGACCATTTCGAATTTATGCCGACGCAAGGTTGTGAGGTAGTGTGCATGTGAGACGCAGATCACCAGAGATAGTGCTGCTTTGTCATAACTGAATGCTGATTCGTCGCTAATCGTGCTGTAGGGACTACAGAAGAGACTCACTCACAACCAAATTTGGTACAGGTGTTTGTGCCACATGGAGCCCTGATAGGCCGATTGATATTCTGTGTAATTTATCTTTTCCTGGAAGCAGAACACATGTTTAATAAAAGGCAGTGTGTATCTGCTAGACCCTCAGCCAGACACTGACCTTCTGCTGGGAAACAATACTCTTTATGGAGAACAGCTGGATGTCGGCAGCTGGGTTGAATTACACTATTTACACACTGAATCGACCCCTGAGCCTCAACTGTTTTAGGGCAACTCAATACAGCATGTGAATAGGTACTGCTATAATTATAAAGTTATAGGTGATATACATAAAGGCACAGGTGATCCGGCAACATCACATGCCGTAGTCCAAGTCCAAAGTGGATCAATTGTTGGCCACACGCACACAAACACATTTAGAATATCATCCCAAATGTCATGTTCACTCATGGTCCTATGAAGAAAATAGAAATTGCTATTTGCACATTCATTGGAAAATGGAGAAGATAAATAATGTATAGTGTGTGTGCGGCTACATCTCTAACCCCGGCAGGCAGACCTATTCATTCCACTGGGAGCTTGATGTGTAACTCGGCACACAACATGCCTCAGAATGGGAGAGTGGAAATGGACATTCACAGTCTTTTTTGTCGATCTGGCTCTCAAGGATTCGTTTTTATCTAAAACGGGTGGGTTTGGCTCCCAAAATGCTTGATGTTCACAATAAAAGAATCATTAAATCGTGAACAAATACAAAATCTCCGGATTAATGCATCCACGGCTCCTTTGTTCATGTCAAGGTAAAAGTCATAATCATATGAAACAAGGCCCCTTTACTTTTTACGCTTTAGTGTAAAAAAAAAGTGCTTACTCAGAACTGACGCATAGCACACTTGAACAAAGTGGTAGCACAAACATGTTATCAAGGATCACATCTACATGAATGTAATGACTACAGGTCCAGACAATTCGGAACTAAATTACGCAAAACGTTTGCAGGTGTTGGGCAGTGATTCGGCCGTCGTAGGGATAGATGGTTCCCCCAGTGAGGGGTGAAAGGGCAAAGACACCTAACGAAGAAGGAAGATGCAGAACGAAGACCTCGGTTAAGGGTTTCTGGATGACCTGAAGGTGGGGAGGAGCAGCTCCTCTTGCTCCTCTAGTGGCAGGCAGCATGCGGCCGTTTAGTGGATGAAAGCGTTAACGCATCTTCTCCACAGCCACATCATCCAACACATCCGTTCATCCAACCCTCGTTTCTAAACGACAACAAGCACAGGGGGTTCCTAGCTTCCAACACAACATTATTTTATATACTTTCCAATTCAAAATGTGTAACCCAATTGTATCCTCTTCACTTGACACACCATCTGTTTCAAGGATGCATTTCATTTCTGTCATTTTTCCACTTAAACCCTTTGGTTTTCCTCATGTAAAGACAATAAACACTTACCAGAGTCTGATTGGCTGATATGAAGGGACAAAAATAGAATTATGTTTGTACAGAGAAAGAGAAAGCACACTGTATGCAGTGGCAATGGGAACCCATTCCACTATTGTCTCCCAAGGGGGACAGTCTAAATTATGCCAAAGGACTGGTGACAACACAAACCATTTGAAATCATTTGTCAGACAATTTGTGTTCTCCCCTCCCATCAGAACGATGAAATATGTAATTAAGTAAACAAGATACTCTAAATAAGGGTGATAGCATAAGGATCTGGGTTACCATTCACTTGATTCATGTACCATTGGACACAATGTTAGTTAGAGGAAGGCAAAAAGTCTGTTGGGACTTTGTCTTAATCCAATTGAATAATTGTGATGATGGATCACAGTATTGTTTGCCTCCAGCTTCAGTGATGGAGTATTTACCTTTATAAAGGCGTACATGGTTGGTTCATGTCTTCTGAGGGCCTTTCCTACTGAATTAATACCAATATTGGTCTCAGGTGCTTTGCCCAATTCTAAGCTAATTTGAATTAAGATGGATACATAATCAACTGTACTGGTCCACACCACTTACATCTGCCTGTTCCTGCAGTGTACATTCTAAAGAAGCCCAACATTACTGCCCTGAATGAGGCCTCCTGGTTTCACTAGTCACCACATCCATCATGCAACCCGCAAAGGTGGAGGTGTTGCTATTATATACAACAAATATCAATTTATACTCAGCACAATGTCTTTTGAGGTTTGAGTCCTAATTCTACTCCCCCAACTGAACTACTTCCCACGCCTGGTGGTACTTCCCAAGCCATGTTGAACATCGCAAATGGCTCCCTAGTTGCTACATGTGTGCCAAACCAACTAGTCAATAATTATCCGCCAATATTGACAACTCATTGCCATGCTGAAGACAACATCTACAAAAGGTTCCAGTCCGGTTTGACACGCCGTCGCAGGGCACAGGCTGTACTTGTGAAGGTTATAATGGCGTCAGAACAACGCTCAATGTCTGACCCATGGTATTTTTCTACTTTCGCTCTGCTCTTCAACACCATGGATCACTGCCTTATTTTGGAGAGATTGAAAACATATATTGGTTTGCCTGACAGAAAAGCGAATCCAAAATTTTTTGTTAAACGACCCTGATAACACACTGAATACATTTCAATTAGTTCCAATTACGGCTGCTGGGACAAAACTCTCACTCCAGTTCTAGTCTCTCAACACTGCATTTACTGTTAACCAACAAAACCATTGACTTGCTCCTACTAATCTCTTTAGAATGGCCCTGGTACGGACACAAGAGATCTGCTTACCGTGCCTGGAAGTTCGAGACAATCAGCTAGTGGCAGGGCTTTCTTCCATAGAGCTCTACTTTTGGGGAATGAGCTGATGACTAATGGGAAAGACGTACGCTCAGACTCAACCTTTAAGTGTTTACTGAAGACTCTTCAGTGGGGTCTACGATTAAATGTAATCTGGCCCAGGGGTGTGAAGGTGAATGGCCGGGCACATTGCTATCTTTGCCTGGCGGGCTTCTCTCCACTAGAAAATATCCTCTCCGGTGCTATTCGGAGGCGGAGTCACTGGCTTACTTCTGTTACCCGTGTCGTCCCGAACGACACAGCGATGGGAGGGAACTCTGCAGGACACACTGCTCATTGGTCCCTCTCCGGTGGTTTGGTGCTGGGCACAGAGGGTGGGGATATGTCCTGCCTGGTTTGGGGTCCTTGTCCACCTGGTTGTCCACCTGTATTCATTGACCTGCCGGTCATCAAAAAACTCACAATATATTGATGTTGCTCAAAAGGTGAAGAAGCATGTCTTCTTGTTGCATGCTCTTTTGGGATATACGCTACGTATCGGCATAACATCCGACATGTAACTTGTGACATGTAAAAAGACATTGATCGATTCTACATCTTTCTACCTTTTCGAAATATACTTTTTTTAATATTGACGAAAACATTTGCTCTTTAACATTCCCTGCATGGCAAATATATACATATATATATATATATATATATATATATATACACACACATATCTGTATAGCCATTCCTAAAACACAGTGGAACCAGGCTAGTCTGTTCCCTGAGTAAATATGGAGGTGAGTAGGTTTCGAGAAATGGCTTCCCCTGTGAATTCTTTGTTGGGATTGTGCCGGTAGGTTGCGTTTTCTCCCCATAATTGGCCTACACGAGTATGATTAGAGTTCGAGTAGAGGTGGACCATTGATCACATACACATTTGTCTCTCTCCTCCATGTTACAACTCCATTTATTTAAAAACAACCAAGACTGAGAGATATTTTCCAACTGTAGGGTAGCCTGATGTATCTGATGGCCAGAAGGGTGAGCTAGCATATACATCCATCGCTAATGATGGCATCCATCATGGTAATTTACTGAATAGCAAATGTTATAGTTCAAGCAAGGATCACATGATTCTATCCAGATCATCAGTTGGGATCAGGGGAAACAGAATCTGAGATAATTTTTTTTAAATGATCTTATAGGATAAATATATATATATATAATTAACAGTAGATTCCCATTTGAGTCAATGAATCGCTAGTACTATTCATTTAATTACAGGTGGATAACATCTGAAAATAAAATGTTCTTCTTCTTTAGACTTTGCAGAAGTGATAAATGGTTTTAAGACAACATTACCACCATCTAGTGGCCATAATAAATTACCCAAGATTTGGTTCTTGGCTTCCCCCACTGCAACTGGCGGTAAATCACTAAATGAACTGCAGGCATTAATCAAACAACAAACGAAGACAAAAGTAGACTACATTAAAATGGCAATTCCCTCATTAAAGTAGCCATTGTGCTCAAAGACATTATAATGGGAAATACCTAAGTGTACATCCTTTAACCTGCCCTAAGGTTTTAGAGCAGCCGTGTTCACATTATCGGTTCAGCACAGACCATTATTGCTTCCTCGAATGGTACATCTCTATCATGTACAAAATACTGTAAATACTACAATCACAATAATAATGCTAGCACACGTGACCCAGCTGTACTGCAGAACAACAGTGGGTGTGCAAATGAACCCAACACTAACATTCCAACCAGCGGTTCATTAACTAGCATGTTAAAAATAATATTGACAAGTGCCAAAGCTTGTAGCTATGTAGCCAATGCTCTAGGCCTTTATGCTGGTGTGCATTTAAATGATTTTGAGTGTTGGAGAGGAATATGTCTTTTTGTTTGCGGGACCCTTTTTCATTGTGAAACCTAGTCGCTCTTGAAATCAATTCATTCACCAGGCTGCGTGGCTTATAAAAAGAGACCACTGGTCACCTGTCTCCCTGCGTACCTGATAGGTCATTTGTCTCTCAACAGCACAAGACAGTAATTAAAGGGATCACGACGTAAAACATTTTTAATTCTGCATGTACGGAATACAAGAAACATAATACAACATTTGTGTAAAAACCTCCGTAATTCACAGGGATAAGCTATATAGAAAGTGTTCCATGTTACCTCAGTAGGTGGCAATTACGTTACAAAACGTCACATCATAAACCAATCTTCTACCCACATCAGAATATTGGCATCCGGTCCTGGATTCCGTCTATTGACAAAATAACCTGCAAGAGTAGCAGTTAAGTCTGGGAGGAAAAATGAAAAGGAAAAAAAAGAATGATAAGATGACTTTGTAGGTCGGTAGTTTCACTTGGATTTAGTGGGAACTGTACGTTGTTTAAAATCAAGTTGGACTGCTGGCTCCGCTACATTGTTAGCTTGCTAATTTCAATGACTTTCAGGCGTAAGACATTCAGCCGTTGGTCCAGAAAACACGGTTGCTGGAGGGAGGGAGGGAGGGAGGGAGGGGGGGGAGAGAGAGAAATGATCGCAGAGCAGAATGATAGGATCAACTTGTTGGTCAGCCCCACAATCCTTCAGCAAACATTAGGCAGTCGAAATATAAAGAGAAATTCCTTATTTCACGGGGCTAGATTTGATTAATTCAAATCTAATAAATCATGGATTTAGACGAATGGGAGTGCGTCACAGATCCTTTTAATTTATATATATAAACAGAAGAAGAGAAAAAGAAAAACTGAAAATATCAGCACCCTGAAAATGACTGTGGTGATAAGGTACTTGAAATCATTAGGCTTGAGGATAGACCACGTAGTCGATAAACGCCAGGTTCCAGATTGGCTATCAAGAAGCCCGGTGAAAGAGACAGAGAGCCTGGCTGTAATGATTAGAACAAATCGGGCTCCAGTGAAGAGATAGTTAGCTACAATCTGTTAACAGCCGACATTACCTGACACTCATCTGAAGTGTGCTCACCCCTCCTCACATTGTTCCATCATATCTCCCCGTAACCTAGTCAATCTCTATCTGGAGACGAGCCGGAGATACATAGACAGAGGGGGCTTGCTGTTAAATCAATCCTTCACCCACCACGTCTGGAGATCAGACGATACACTTCAAATGCTGCCGCGTTGACGCCTTTAGAAAAGGAGTCTGAGCCCACACTGGGAAAGTTATACTCCTCACTCGCAATCCCCAGGCCATGACAAATGGATTGAGGCATATAATCAAAGAGCCCTCTTCTTCCCAGCAACAAAACACAAATAATGACACAGTAATTACATAATGAACTAATTTTCCAGGGTAGTTTGCGGAGACAAGTGAAGCCTGAAGGACGGACGAAAGGTCTGTGTAATGCTGATAGCAAATGATCTGTAAACGCCTTAGTGACAGAATGCCTTTACTGGTTACGCTGGTTATCCATTGCCACAGAGAGAGACAGAAAACTTCAGTGTTGATCACAGCGTCAACAAGTGCATCTAGGATATTGATTTTCCGAGCGAGAAATGCTGCTGAGATTTAGGGTACAGGATCATTAATTGTAATCGATCTCGCTTGGAAATGGCTCGACGACATTACTTCGGCCGATGAAACATTTAAATGAAAGCTTTCAAAAGTCACCCTAAAACCTACAGAAGATAGTCCCCCTCGTGCATTCCAAAAATATGGAATTTTATTTGATGAAGTCATCAGTTCACGGGGGGGTGCATTTGATCCTAGCCTTTTCTCTCCTCGGTGCAGTCATGTTGAAACGTGTTCAATTCGGGGGACAAAGGGTAGAGAGCCGTGGGCAGTGGGCAAAAACAACCGTGGCACAAATGAGGCATGTGTTTCCTTTAAAAGCTTTCTCAGGTGGCTTCTGGTTGGTGGAAGGTGTTCCTCACCATTTCCCTACTCCTTTATTGCTCTCTCCCTCTCTCACTTCTTCCTCCCCCTCTTAGCCACATTCGCGGGGCATAAGAGGATCGTCTCTTGGGTTGGGTGGTGAGGTGAGTAAATATTATCGGTAATTTATGTGAGGTTGGCTGGTTAAATCAGGGCGTTGACAGGCACTCTGACCACTGGCTTTACAGGAGAGGGAGGAAACGATTTACTACTGCCTTCCTGAGGGAGTTGTGACCTCCATGTAGATCAGCATTACCGATATGCCCACTGCGTCTGACATAATCTGGCACGGCTGGACAATTTAGCTGATATGAGGTACAGACACCGCACAGCATACTAATCCAGATGTGTTGTACATCAGTGATGTGTTGTACATGCTTGTTGGTATAGCAGGGATTTATAGCAGGTTCACACCACATCTGCCTTAACTCACTCACATTCCCAAATCAGGAAAGCTCTCTGAGCTACTGTAAAGGTGTCTCAAAAACTTAAATAAGCATCTCTAACCCAGAACCAGGGCGGCTTGACCCATATTTGCATCTTCGATAGCTGCCAAGACTTTCCATGTCAAATATCAGGTCGAACCCCTAATGTTTAAACCTCTTGTATTTGCAAAACTCGTGAAAAAATTTCTCCGCTGTGATTTTGTTGATGGGAAAGGTTACCTCACCAACCCACAAGGGTAATTAAATGACTGGATGAGATGCGCTTGATGACCCTGTCGTTTAGGGCATTTTAGGTAATGAATCATAAAACCTTCCGGGAGATTCTATCACTTCGCACATCATTTCCCATCCAAGTCTAAACTATCTTAGTTTCCTCCCCCCCACGAACATCTGGTGCTCCCCGCCACTCCCCCTGACTTTCCTTGTCACTAGAAGAACGGGAGGTGGGGACAGGGGACAGGTGGGGGGGAGGCAGGGGAGCATGAAGGGAGGAAAGGAAAGATAGAGGAGGGAGAGGTGGAAACCTGAGATTCAAACATTATCTCAGCGTCACAGGGTTTGAAGAAGAGCCAGAGAGAGAAAAGTGGTCACCTCGTCAGCAACAGGGTGGTAATAAGGGTTCAGGTAGGGTGGGATTTCGTTGGTTCATTAGGTGAACTAATAGCACTCACTCACACTTCCGCGAGGATTAGAACATACTGCATCTTAAATGTTAATTATTTTGTTTTCCTGTCACTTGGTTTGTTCACTTGGAAATGTGGGATGCTACAGTTGGTTGGGACAAACTACAGAGTTTCAAAGCAGTCCTAGCTAAATGTGCAGTGGCTCAGGTAGGATCATGAGTTCTGTGCACTGTCAAAAATGGTGTCTGTTCTACTTCGTAATAAAGGCAAATATTAGAATTTTAGAGTGAAATCAAAAACCTGTGGTTTTTATTTGGAAATCAGAAATATGTTGTTGATATATTTACTAGAATAGTAATTGTGTGTGAGGTTTAGCCATCTGTAAGAAATTCAGATGTGTTTCCTTTCTGTAAGACTCAATGTTTGTCTTCAAGACCTCTTAGAAGGTAAAATACATTATTAATAAAAAATGTGTGCCTGTCTAATAAGAACAGAAGTTGTACCAAATCGTGTGCCTTAGCCTGGTGCAATATTAATTTTAAATAATTGCTCTTAATTTGATAATAAATGTCAACATAACCCATCTCTCTGTAAGACTATTTCCCCAAATAAAAGGGGAAAAACCTTCTTCTTTTAAATGAACCCTTTATACACATGAAAAATAATTATAGAAAGAAAATATTTGCATGTGCAAGAATCTAGGTTGTAGAGCGGTTGTAAAGTCTTTCTTTGTCTGAAACTTTATAACAATTTTATAACAATACCCAAACATGCAAGGTGATATTGAGTCTTCACATCTCATATACAAACATTTTCTATTTCGTATAGATCAGGGACCCATCAGAACATTTTGCTACTGCATGGGTGTTGAACCTTTTCATTTATTGTGCTAGCTATTCAAAACACAGCTCTGGAAAAAATGTGAAGGCCATTTGTTTTCTTTTTTCCCCTAAACAGTTGAAAAGGAATTTCTTTGAAGAAAAATCTTAGTTTTTAAAATTTTGGGATAAAGAAATAAAAAGGTGCAGAGGTCAAATCTTTTTTACAGAGCTGTATAATGATTTCAAACTCAAGGTGTCATATCATAGCTGACAATCTATGAGTATTGTTTACATTTTATATTGTTCGGCATGCATTTAAAAGTGAAAACCTATTTGATGAGGCATCTCAGTGTCATTTGGTTACCATGCATTTCCCATACGTGTTTAATGCAAATACAATAAGAGCGACCTGTTCTAAATGAAACTGAGACAAAGGTCATCTGACATTTATCATTTAGCCTTTTTCACGCATCAGAGACCTCGTCTCATCACAAAACAGGTACAACACAGACAGATCCAGAGCTGATAGATTTGCCCATTTGGCAGGGCCGGCTGAAAAGATAAGAGGTGCTAAAAGCTGAGTGGATGTTTATGAACATTCTGATGCTTGCCGCTAGCACAGTTTCTGGATGACTAGCATTCCTTCACAAAACGCGACAGTGCAATGTTTTCCAAAACATATCTAAAAAGTCAGGACATAAATGGAAAAAAAACGTAAAGCTTTAGAACCCCTATTTTCTTCAGTTGCAGGAAATGTCACAATAAATAATAACAACGGTTCAAATAAAAAGCATTCGAAAGCACATTCTATACTGTTTGCTCATGGACGTCCTTACTTCTGAAAACAACACACACCCTTTAAATAATTAAATGAGGACACTTGTGGATGTCATGCATCCGGTGCATGTTTCATCTGCTGAACATTAAGTGGTGTTTACGGTTAATAAAAGGCTTGCAGCGAACGTTTGATTGCATTAAGTCAGGGAGAGGAAATGATTCCCCGACCCTGATCATTGTCTCATTACCTTTCCTGACCCAATTATCCGGCCATCTTTATACTCTGGGCTGGGGGTGCGGGGAAAGAGGGGTGCCGTTTGGGAACGGGCTGTATTCTCATTCACCCGGCCTCTCGGTGAAACTCCGGAGAGTCTCTATCAATTATTACATACACCGCCCTAAGGATTTGGAAAATGTATTTCCCAATATTGGCAGGCAACATAAATCAATTCGCTTTCATCTCCCACAAAGTTTTTATTAAGTAAAACTGCAACTGTATGGACATTTCTAAAACATGTCAAGGCCCTGCAACATAGAAATCACATCAAATGACTTAATTGGAATTATGTTCTTTACCGCAATCTGGTTTGAAACACAAGAGACACACACGTTCCCGGTTAAGTGCCTGTAGATGCAGTTATCTCCTATTATATATGCACGGCACATGCTTAGTGTAGCATTGCAGAGTGTCCCAGCCACGCAAATTCATCAAAAATACAAGCACACTAAATCATCGGGGCACACTAAATCATCGGGGCACACTTCAAACACACTTCTCCGCAGGCCCTGTTTCAGAACTGCTCAGCAGCTTCCACATTTGATTGCCTATTGTGCTAAAATGCTTACAGTGCGAAAAAGAAGATGGCGTTCCGGACTGTGAGACCTGGTGAACCCGTCCATTCAGCATAGAACTACAGAATATGGTGGCATTTGTCCCCATGTCTCTCCAAAGTCAATAATACTGTTGAGTGAGGTGACACCAAAACTCAAAAGGTCTCTAATTAGGAGGTGGCGTACAGACAGGCAGCTTTACTCTCCTGACACTCAGCTGTGTTTCCCTGGTGTGAAGTGACATGAGACAAAGCAACGTCTCCACACAGACAGGGCGTCACGGGGGGGGGAGTAGCGTGCTCTACACCAGTGAAGTGGCAAATGGTGTACGGGGAACCAATCACCAGAGGGTGTTTACTTCCGTCTTCTCTAGACATGTCTACATAATGCTGTATTACAACCTGTCACACACCATGTTAATGGCACATGCTAGAGGCTCATGATCAAAGTGAGAGAGGCAAAGAAGTGTGCATCAGAGGATATTGGGTTGGTCTCTGAATAAACTGGATGGGCTTTGGGGCAAGTTGGCAGGAACTCCACACACGGCTCAGTAATCGTCAGACACCACCTCATCTAACTGAAACAAACAAACAAGTATGTTTTGGCATACGGTGTGTATCTTTAACGTACTGATATCCATAACTCAGAACTCGGGTTTGTGTAAGGCGACACGGGTCACTAGTGGGATTTTTACCCGAGGCTATTGATGGCTGTACACAAATCTTCCCCAGGCAATGTCTGTTGAATAATAGAGAAGGGATGACACTGGATCAAACGGCAGCTCTGCTCACCTCGCCCAGGGGATCCACCCCGAACCGTCTGCCCCGAGATCTCCAAGGTTAAACATGGGCGGAGGACGAAAAAGGATCCATGCCGATGTCAGATACAGAACCTGTATCATTCATCCGTGAAAAACGGAACATTATTAATAGCATAGATATTCACCCCATTTTATTGGACACCTAAATAAGATTTGGTGCAGCCATTTGTCTATAGAAATCACCTAATTAGTTGAGTACAACTATGTGCAATCAAGGTGTTCACATAATTTCAGGTTCACAGTTGGTTTTCACATTTCCTAATGAATACCTCATCATAAAGCGGTAAAAAACATTCAAAGCAGATATGGAATAAGGTTCTTCAAAAGCACCAATCAGGGTTAGGATTTAAGAACACTTGCAAGACGTTGATATTCCACAGAGCACAGCAAATTTCATTATTAAGAAATCGAGAGAATATGGCACAACTGTGAATCAGTCTAGAATAAGCCATCCGACAAAACTGAGTATCTGAGTGAGAAGGGTACTAGTTAGAGAGGAAGCCAAGAGGCCTGTGCCATTTCTAAAAGAGTTACAGCCTTCCATGGCTGAGCTGGGAGTGTGCATATTGAAACAAACAACTGCACAAAAGTGAAGAATAAGCAAAGAAAAAGGCCATTGATTAAAAGAATAAAACATAACTTGACTGGAGTTCGTGAGAAAGCGTGTGGGAGATGTTGGTGGCAGCATCACGCAATGGGGATGTTTCTCCGCATGAGGGCGTTTTAAGCTTTTGAAGATAAGGGGCAGAATAGATACTGCAAAAGGTCAATCTCTTGGAGTTTCCTTCAGTCAAAGTCCTCAAACTGCTGTTTACTGAAGGACCTCGTCGAACTAAAAAAGCTTGAGCAGTTTTGCAAAAAGAATGGGCAAAAACTTCTGTTTCCAGATGATAGAGAATTCTCATAGAATAAAAACCTTGTCTGTAATTGCTGCCAAAAGTGCTTATTGTTTGGCATGTGCAAAAGTAAAAAAATTTGAGAGCCACTGTAGGTGAATATTTTTACTTTTAAGTGTTTTACTGTAACTTGTTTGTCTATTAGTTAAATCTGGAGGCCTCCTGCGTCTCTGTTGTGTTCTTGGTAGTGTATTATTCATGACATTACACCATTAGAAAGAGAAAGCTGTGACCTGTGGCACTAAGTGTTGGTTACACAGAAGGCTTCACTTACAACACACTTCCAGGGAGTTATCATGATCATCTGCTCCTCCTAAAAATGAATACAACTGCACTAAAGTGTCTGACAATACACCCAATTTGGTTAGGAGTGTATGCTAAATAACTGAATTGTACAGCAAATGTAAATATAGTATTCTAATAAAAACTGTGAAATATTATAAGGGCACAGCTAGTCATGAAAGCGGATAGAATAAAAATGGTAACGCGATGCGTGAGTGTGTTGCAGCAAGGGTGTTTGAACTGACAAATAGCTTTAGAGTGTAGATGCAGACGGAGGGAGAAAATCTATTTTTAAATGACTCTCTCTGTGTGACTTCACTTCCTTAATTGCTAGAGCACTACCAGGAACCATAGTTGAAAAAATCCCACACAGTATAACATACACGTAATTGGTCAATTTGGTTTTCTATTGCACACAAAAATATGAGTTTATATGTTCCTGTTTGGGTTTATTCTATTTGGTAATGTTATGGGAATTTAGTAAACGGATTTATAGATGAATTCCGCAATACTGTATATATTTGTAGTACAGTATTGAGAGGAAGGCCAGATGGGCTGATAGTGTCACAAATGTAGGAGAGGGGACCTGCAGGTAGGTGAGGGGACCTGAAAGTAGGAGAGGGGACCTGCAAGTAGGAGAGGGGACCTGCAGGTAGGAGAGGGGACCTGCAGGTAGGAGAGGGGACCTGCAGGTAGGAGAGGGGACCTTCAGGTAGGAGAGGGGACCTGCACGTAGGAGAGGGGACCTGCAGGTAGGAGAGGGGACCTGCAAGTAGGAGAGGGGACCTGCACGTAGGAGAGGGGACCTGCACGTAGGAGAGGGGACCTGCAGGTAGGAGAGGGGACCTGAAAGTAGGAGAGGTAATTACTCATAATTCCTTTACAAAAGGGATTATCCATATCAGTCCCATTACTCATGTCATTACTCATCACACAGGTGGCCATTGCAGCTGGGTGAGGATGAAGCCCTGTGCTGCTGACCCCCACGCGGAGCACCTGGTCAAATAGGCGGTGTTAAAGTCACTGATCAATAACCTGGATGTCACACAAATCCCCACTGAAGATGGCTAACGGTGGAAACCATCCCAGAAGCAATTACTGTAGATCTGCAGCACTCTTCAGATGATGCCTCCAAGGGCAGTGCAGGTCTGAGAAAAACCAAACATTGAGCCATGCCAGGTCACAATTCCGGCTTGGCGCTTCTCTGATTAATTTGACATGTATCGATGGATTACATTTTTGGTCTTATTCTCAATAGAGCCACCTGTTAATTGTCCAGAGACCAGGCTATAATAGTGAACAGACAGCACTCGGATAGGCAAGAAATAATAGAATCAATCTGGCTGTTAGGGCCCTAAACCAATGCATGTCTCTCATCTCAGTGGGACAGACATGTGGGTTTGGCATCACCATTTATTAGCAGCCGAGGGCTAACAGACTGCTAACGAAAGACACCCTCCAAGAAGGTTAGTGGAGAGCTGGAGAAATCATAAGGGACATGAGTCAGAAACTTGCTCTGCTGGGAAATGATGTACAGCCACCAATAATGAAAATTCAACAACATTCCAGTCCCATTCCCTAGCAAAGCTAACTGGCCTAGCTAGCTAGCTAGCTATCGAAGTACCAAAATCATTGTCGCAACAAAACATTATTTACACTATCTTTTTTGAAGAAATAAATTGTCAAAAGCTAGACCAAAGCCTGATCTTACAGATTGACAACAGTGTAAGTGGCGGAGGTTTTGAAAATGAATCGTTTTTAAGAACCGAGTGGCTGTGCGGTTGCACTGAAGCTAACAGATTTCCCAGCCTGCAGTTCTTAACTGCTGACACTGTTTGGTCAAGGACTTGAATTATCTGCCTACAAGGTTTAGAGAGAGGTGAATGGACTTCATCAAATAAAGTATGTTTTCCGAATAGTTTCTTTGCTTTTTTCTGCAAATGTTGGTTCATTTGCTCCCAGATTTGTTTACTGAATTCAGGCTTCCCATTTTTGGATTGTCAACAAACACGCTACTATTTTGCTTAATCGGTTGTTTGGTAATGGGCCACTTGATGCATTGCATCCTCATTGAAATTAGGCGAGATCATCTTTGTCTTATGCAATCGTCCGCTACCGTGCTCAGCAGCTTAATTTGCTCGGCAAACAGATAAAACCGATGTTACAGAAACATGCTCAGATCGATGTTGCAAAATATTTCTTTGCAAAAGGATTTTTCCATATCAGTCCCAATAGATAAGTGTATAGGACAATGACAAACATGTATGCTTCCAATCTAATGACACAAATTATAGATTTGCAAGGGTGTAGATGAGCAGATTTGAGTGTACTTGTTGTTGCCTACCCTGACTTAGACCTTACGTCTCTGGATAATGCGAGGGGTTGGAATACAGAAGAAAATACATTTCCAATGAGTACTGACCTATTAAGTATTTTGCATCTTGGCAGCTATATATCTGGTAACAAGATTTTTACAATGGATGTGGGAAAAAATAACATTCCACTTGCCGTGTGAACTACATTTGGGAAGAGTTGGGGCTGGGGCTGCCTGTGTTTTACATTGTCCGCATGGTTCAGTGAAATACCCTGCATCAAACAACGGCCACTCATTTGCATTAAACCTCTTGATCCTATTCCCTTATTCACCTCTTGATCCTACAATACCCTGTATCAAACAACGGCCACTCATTTGCATTAAACCTCTTGATCCTATTCCCTTATTCACCTCTTGATCCTACAATACCCTGTATCAAACAACGGCCACTTATTTGCATTAAACCTCTTGATCCTATTTCTGCCACGCCTTCACACTGGGCATGTGTTTCGTTCTGTCCATTTCCTCCCCTGGAAGAACCAGCATTGTCTGTAATTAGAACATACGATGGGGCCTTCTACCAGCTCCACCGGCTCACACAAATACAACCCCCGCAGAGCAAATCCATCAAAGAATCAGTTCAAAGGCGGTTTGATTTTCCTACCTAGCATGACTATGCTTCACAATAACTCAGCATGGCCCCAATTTGGAGCTGTGTAGCCCGGCCAAGGCCCTTCTCTGGGCCACATGCTGCCCATGAGACAGGCAAAAGGCAGACTTGAAAGGAGCTGCAAATTCTCCTGGTGGAAAATCATTGTATGTCCACATAATGATTCTTACTCTATCCCAATAATCCTCATGGCTAAAACAAATAGACAACAAATGTTTTCACCATTTTCAAACGGCAGCAGTTTTATGTAGATAAACTAACAAAGTAGTGTGATTTTTGTTTGATTTACATTTTCTATTATAATTTACTCTCAGTCTGCCTTTAACTTTTGTTTTTGGTGGTAGATTTCGTAAAAACTCCTGTTTGCTAACTCCGAACAGCTAATTAGCTAACTAGCTTTGAAACTCATTTGGAAATGTTTTGGGTTGTAATGTGAAAATAAAGTTACACGATAAAACATTATTTGAGGTGTGAAATGGGTAGACAAACTTGATACAAATCTTTAATAGGAATACTTACACTGCATGACACAGCGATTAATTGGTACGTATGCTATGATTTGTGGAAACTGTCACACAACTTCTGCTGTGGCAGAAATCCTTCCATCTCCGACCTCAAACTAGCTATGGTTACTGGCAAGAAAGGAAAAAAAAAAGCTAACTGGCTGATGGTTACAAAATATTTTTCACTACAAAACTTGGATTTGAAAAAAATGGTTGGGACGCATTTCCAACAGGACATCATCCGGAACAATCTCTGTTTTAAACCTAGTATGCAAACAGAACGCTGTGCTTGGTAGTCATTTACAGCCAGTCACAGAACACCCCATGCGCATGATCAAGGGCGGTGTTAAAAAATTAACTGTTCTTTTAAAACATTTTAATTTCGGTCTAGTATTTCTGGTGTATTTCTTCTAGTATTTCCACTGGAACCAGCCTGAAGACAATGAAACTGCTGTTTTTATCATTTTAGGATGAATTAGAATCCATGTGACTAAAGCCACTGGTTCAATTGAGATCAAAGTTCAGTTCATGAAAATACCTAAATATACAACAAAGTAAACAAGCAAGAAAGCTAGCCATCTATGATGACATATATTCCATATGCATTTTTTTCAATAGATCCATAGGTTCACTAGGCAGGACATTCTTTGCAGTTTTTGACCGTTTTAACTGAAACTTGACTGACCTTAGAAGCAGCAGAAGGAGCTCAGTTGAGTATCCCACATTAAATTAGATCTTACAGTGTTACTCCAGAGATTGTCAATAAAGAATAAAATGTGTTTGCCTGAGTACCAATGTCAAAAGAGTAATTGGTAGTTGGATTTTTCAGATGTCAAAGAAGTAAATGAAGAAGGACGTAATCCAACCTTTGGAGACAATCTGAGAGACATGAATCTCAGCAACATCGTGTCAGATAACCACAGAAACACCAAATACAGCTCCTGGCCCGGCGTGACAGTTTGCCTGTCGGACCCCATTTCAGACTCCTCAGCAGTTGATGACCTGATCACTTTACATGGGCTTTCACTGGATAGGGCCAAATATTTCTGTCCAAGATAAACTCATTGATTTATTTTATTTCCCATCCGGAAGTCTTGTCAACAGAGCATGCTGCACATCAGAAACTGAATAATATATGAGAGGAGCCTGCCAGGTTTGGTGAACAAATTCTTAAGTACAGTGTGTAAATGAGAGCCGGGGAGAATGTTGAGGCGGAGATGTGCGTGTCCCTTACTCTGTAGAGGGCAGCAATCTAACCTCATACAGCCTCTGCTGAAGTCCAGTACAATGCCTCTTCTGTTATCGCCATTCAGACACTGATATTAGCACCAAGACATTAAACCAACCCTTTCTCCTAAACTCCTCTCTCCTCAGATAGACAGGGATTGCTGCAGAAAATCCATAATTAACTCCTTCACACGCACACACACACATATAAATACACATACAAAATAGGATAAGGTAAGACACATTATTTCTCCCAGAACTATCCACCCATGAGTAAACACATGTTCCTTATTAGCTGAGTGTAATCTCCTAGTTTGAATGAAATAACGCCTGGGTAGAGTTGGTTCAGCCTTCCTGAATAGTTGTTGACATTGAACCAGACATGGTCAATAACGGTCAGTTGATCCTTAGCCCTCGTTTACTTATTCGTCAGACCATTCGGAAAGGTAATTTACTGCGCCTGGTGCCTGGTGCATCTCTGCCAGTCAGTCACCCCCTAACCAGTCAGTCACCCCCTAACCAGTCAGTCACCCCCTAACCAGTCAGTCACCCCCTAACACACCACAACGGATGCACCCTTGTAACAGCGGAGACCCATCAAGGAAAATGTATACAAAACTCTGCCACGGACGGATCCATCCAATGGTTTGAGACGCATATCATATGTTCCGTGCTTTCACTGTAAGAAACGTTCACACCACACATAGCAACTGTAGTTTTGCTTTGCAATGGGGTTGGAATTGGGCTGCGTTCCAGTACCAGAGCCGACCCGAAGCACCTCTGACTGCATTGAGCCCGGACAGCAGGCCCAGGTATGTTGCCGGCACAGCAGTGCCAGCCTCTCCTCTGGCAACATCCACACAGATTAATTACACTCCTGATTTATTATACTTGAGGCCCTCCCAAGACAGTCCGGGCTCGACCTCAGTGGTTGACACGGCAGAAGGCATGGCACTCATTAGGAATTTACAATGCAAAGGAACTACAATATTTATGAAGGGCAGAGAACACTGAGATCTGAATTAAGTTTAATCATCCAGGAGAACGGGGGGGGGGAGGGTGAGATAGAGTGGGAGGGGGAAGGGGAGCTCGAGAGGGTTAGGGAGGGGTAGAGAGAGAAACACTGCATGTGCATCCATCAGGATTTTGGAATTCCTTATTAGCATACATTTAATTGGTTGCAAGAAGACCGTAAAACTGCAGAAGCTAGGCAGGTAGGTAGGTAGGTAGGTAGGTAGGTAGGTAGGCAGGCTGGCAGGCAGGTAGGCAGGTAGGTAGGTAGGCAGGTATGCAGGCTCTGTGTGCATTTGGCTGGAACTGCTGGGGAGACGGTGTGTTTAGAGAGAACCGCCATTATCACTACTTAGAAAAAAAATCTGAGTTTAAGGCTGTCACAACATAGGACCCAATAAACACCTTAAGTGGCTAGAACAAATAAAACTTCTCCTGGTTCAGGGTTTTTTTATAAAAAAAAAAAAAAACATCATATTCAATAGATTTTGTATCTATTTTGTGCATTGCTGTGTGAGTGTACATGCACTCTGTGAGAGATTGTACTTGTCCATTTTGTTGTATTTATTGGTGTCAGGTAGGCTGTAAGACTGTAATGGATAGACTGACAGAGGGAAATAGGCTTATAGTGTTATTAGTCTATTTTTTCAAAGTGTTAACAGAAAGTGAATAATAGAAAGTCCATCGTGGCTTAATGGATTGTTAAGACTAAGCAGCGCCTTCTTCCTACGTGACAAAAACGTATTGACCAACCCACCTTTTCATGGATGATTTCTCGTTACTATATTTTCTCCATATGTGGGAATCTGCAACAGTTATCTGCTGAAACATTTGAATTAATTCTTCAAGCCTGTCATGTCCTGGATGCGGGCCCCTAGCCATCTCTATGCTTTGGGGCTCCCATTCAGGGCATGGCACATGGAGAGGCCTCTAGCCATCTCCATGCCATTGTGGGCTCCCCAGTCAGAGCA
>JACXGK010008059.1:0-23768 GCA_016801125.1 Novumbra hubbsi
ACCGTGAGCTGTTGAGACAAGCACAAACAATAAACCACACCGGGTGTGGCTAGAAAATGAACCTAAGTAGGCTCCCCAATCAGAGTCAACTGAATGCAGCTGCTCTGACTGGGGAGCCCACAATGACATGAAGAGGGCTAGAGGCCTCAAAAATAGTCTTGCCCTGAAATGGCCAGGGGCTCGCAGCCAGGGCATGACAAATAGTTCAAAATAAAAGCAGCTGATCATAGAGGACTCCATTGCTTAGTAGTGCAAATCAAAGCAAAGAATCCACTATGTGTGGAAAGGTATTCTCGAAAGATATACAAGATGAAGTTGTGGAAAGGCACATGTCGGGATGAAAATAAAAAGATTAAAAGGCTTTGTCCGTCCCTTGGAGCCCAGTCAAGACCATTATTAAGAAGTGGGTGGTGACCAGGCAACATTGAAGGAACTTCGGGTCTTTTTGGAAAAGACTGGTCAATGTGTGCATGTGACCACAATACCACTAATCTGGTCTCAATGGGAGAGTGCCAAGAAAATAAAAACACTCTTTAAAAAGCCAACATCAAGTCTCACACAAACAACACCAGGTCTACAGTAAAGAACAGCGGTAGCAGCATCCTGTTTAGGGGTGTTTCACTTCAGCAGGAACTGGAGCTCTTCTCAGGATAGAAAAAAAAATGGACAGTGCAAAATACAGACATTACTAAGAAAACCTGTGCCATCTGTCAGGAAGTTGAAAATGAGAAAATGGTTCACATTTCAACTAGACAATGACCTAAAGCACACCCACCAGAGCAACTACACTGTGGCTCAAGGAGAATGTGGCGTGAATGTCCTTGAGTGTCCTAGCCATAGCCCTGAACTAATTCCCATAGAGTATCTGTGGTATGACTTGAAGAGAACGGTTTATAAGAGGTCACCATACAATTTGACCAACCTTGAACAATTCTGCAAGGAAGAATGTGCAAATATTGCACACTTATTGTATGCAAAGTTTGTAGAGATTTTGTAGAGTCAAAGAACCAAGTTGCTGTAATTCAAGCAAAAGTGGTTTCCAGCTAATTATAACTTGGGGGGGTGTTAACTTATCCAAATAGGGTATTTTACTGTTTACATTTGAAATCATTCTGCACATTTTGTCAGATGTTTCTTCACTTGTTTTTATTTCAGGCTGTGAGCCATTTAAAAGGGGGTGGTGACTTTCAAAACCGACTGTAGATGTCCCTTCACTTGGAGAGCATTTCTCCCAGGCTTGACCTGTCCTTGAAAAATGAAAAATGACCATCTTTACCTTCTATGGGCATTAATTAAAATGTG
Organism: Novumbra hubbsi; assembly: GCA_016801125.1. Classification (NCBI taxonomy): domain Eukaryota; kingdom Metazoa; phylum Chordata; class Actinopteri; order Esociformes; family Umbridae; genus Novumbra; species Novumbra hubbsi. The sequence continues at coordinate 1,303 of JACXGK010008059.1, forward strand.
GATGGAATTTACTTGGTTGCCATAAGGAGGAGGCAAACATGACAGCAGGATCCAAGTGCTCGGGCACATTGCTCCACTGCTTTTGTATGTCAATTTGGAGACAGGGTCATCTGGAATAATTTGGAGTCTGTTTGTTGTTTTTCCTACAAACAGATCTGAGATATACAATATTCGTCATGTTTTATGACCCCGACTTTGAGTTGGAAAGAAAACAGTCTTAACACAAGAAAATATTGAACTGCCATCCAGCTATGAATCAAGACTTTAACCCAGTGCCCTCCATAATTGACATGCCATGTGCATAATTTCCCATAATTACCTGTTGCCTGGAAGCAGAGTGGTTTTGAGTAGGAAAATCTAAGCCCTTAAGCTGCGTGCCTGCCAGATAACAGAGCAGCAAAATCACATGCAGAAGTATGGGCAAAATAGGCCCGCAACCAACAGGCATATTCTTTCCATTCATTACGCAGGGTAGTAAAAATGCTAATCAAACATTCTGCTATACATGATGAATATAGAAAGGAAGACATTTGCAGAGGGTAAGATATTTGCATAAAAACAAAGTAAAAGAGCTGGAATAGATCAACCTGATGACTGATGTGTGAAGTCATTTACATAAATATCCTCTTTGTGGATCTGCTCCCCTCAGTGTTTTGGATGTCATAAAAAGCCATTTAGAAAGAATGCTCAAACTGCAGATGTTGAAGAAACATTTCAGCTTGATTTAATCACTTCAGAAGATAAAACCTGTTGTCTTGTACTTATACACAATGTATTACCGTATCATCTGAATTGTGTAACTAAAACACTGATGGCATGTGAAGCCATCAATGTTTTTAGTTATGATATGATACATATATCATAGAAACAGTACATAGCCTATAGAAACAGGATTCCCAACAAAAAATGAACACTCAACCTACCCTGTGATGTTCTTAAGTGCTTTGCTACACCAAACCAATTCTGCATCAAAGAAGCAAGAGATGAAATTAAGTCAAAGGGACAAAATTCAATTTTTATTTTTGACATTTTGGAATCTAATGCAACCATTTTTTAATAGATGTCTTACACTTTGGCCAGCACAGATTTCTTTAGGAAATGTTTACATATACGCAATAAAAAAGATACATAAGGGGTCGGTTTCACATACACTAATTAAGCATAATCAAGGAGCAAAAAATCAAAACTCCATTGAGCTTGTTGTTTTTGTCGCAGACATGTTTGGGACAGACACCATGTTATGCATGCCTCTTTGAAAAGGGAGATACACCAGATCTTACCTAGTGAATATCGACAAAATATCATCCTATGGGAAATGTATGCCTGTAGGCCTCTTGCCTACACACCCATTCCCCTTACAAACGAACAGAGGGTTATAATTAAAACAAAAGGACACCAGGGTGAAACATTTACACAGAACAGGTACCATAACAAATCATCAACCAAAAAACTCTTTACAAACAACACGCTACAATCTGTGAAACAGCTCAAACAAACGAACATAACTGCAGACACAGATGGGAGACGACAATTTAAAATCAATGTAAATTAAACAGGTGCACTGGAGAGGCAACTGTGAGACAACTTCCAAAAAGGATGGTGTTGCAAGTGGTGGCCACAGACAATTGCTCTCTCCTTATTCTTCCTGACAAATTATTCTCTAGTTTTGCATTTTGCTACTGTCAACACACATAAAGCAATACCTGCCCATTCAGGTTGTACAGGCAGTCCAGCTCCTACAGGATGGCACATCCATAAGAAAGTTGCAAGAAAGCTTGCTGTGTCTCGCAGTACAGTCTCATGAGCATGGAGGAGATACCAGGAGACGGGCCGTGGCAAGAGTAGAGCTGGATAGGCATCAACCCAGCAGCAGGACCTGTATCTGCTCCTTTGTGTGAGGAGGAACAGGAGAAGCACAGCTAGATCCCTACAAAATTACCTTCAGCGGGGTACTGGTGTGCATGTTGCTGACCAAAGTTTCAGAAACAGACTTCATGAAGGTGGCACAAGGGCCCGACATCCTTTAGTGGGACCTGTGCTCACAGTTCAGCACATTGCAGCTCAGTTGGCATTCACCATAGAACACCAGTATTGGCGCCTTTTCGCTTCACATATGAGATCAGGTTCATAGGTAAACAATATGCTGCCTGCAACATCGTCCAGCATGACCGGTTTGGTATTGGGTCAATGATGGTTTGGGGAGAGTCGTGTAGAGGATAATTCGAATTGTGCAAATCTATAGGCCCTATTGATAAATGCATAATTAGTTATTTGCATAAGTTTAATGTGCCTATATATGTTTGTAAACATTGGTTAGGTGATCCATTTTGAATATCGATTACATCCTCCATTTTGTATTGATTACGTGGCTGTGAGAGAACGTACGGAGCCTTTGTTCTCGGTTGAGTTTTCCCACCACTGCCTCTGATTGGCTGATACAGGTGAAGGGAGGGGTCTACCTGTGTGAAGTTATAAAGTTGGCTGTATGCGATGTAACTGTGTCTTTCATCTTGGAGCTGTCCTCCCTGTATGAACCACCATGTGATCACATTAAAACTAGTTTGAACAGTATTTGATTTCATTAAGCTGACTTTACCCGACGAACCTGGAAAAGCATGAGTTTTGAATAAACCACTTTAGTCGCACAGATGTCTACTTCCTAGCCAACAGTACCCTGACTGTTATTAGATCACTGATAACCTGATCCAGGTCAGGGAAGAGATCTCCCAGGGAAACATCCGCTGTCTCATCAAATGTTGTCGGGAGTGCAAAAAGGCACACGGAGGCCATACACACTACTGATGAAATTCATGCAAGTTAGAACAGCCTGTGATTTCTATTTTTACTTAGATTTTTGGTGTGATTTTGAATCCAGCCCTCAATCGGCTGGTGATTTTGGATTCCATCAACCACCGTTAGCCATTTTGTTCTCAACGACATACACAAAGTACATTAAAGATTTATATATTTCATATATTTCCTTCATCGAGTCTTGATGTGCAATTTAAGTGTTCCCTTTATTTCATGAGCAGTATATTTAAAAAAAGAATACTGGAAATAAGAGGTGCTTAGTCTTGGGAACAATGTTGGCATTTAACAAAAAACTGTGTGTATTTCACACTCTATAGTCCTTGTAAGTGTACTACATTAAGAGTGTATGACATTTAGTGTATTTTCCTAATGACTGCTGACTGATAATGCTAATAACATTCAGCAGAATCCACTTATGAATTTAGTGCACTGGAAGCCATAGTTAATATTTGCCATAGCTTGTTAGTAGATAATATCCAAAGAGTAGACATCCGGCAATAAAAAATGCTCTAAACAGTAAGTTGTGTTGAGCTATAATCCACACATAAGTACTTTATTTTTGCCTGAAAATGTATTGCTGCTGTCAGCAATGGTAATTGGTAATGGCAATGGGAGGTGACTTTCCTGATTTTAGTCATATTTGGCAAATTTGTGTTTGCACTAAAGCAGTAATCTGTAATATGTCTAATGAGTTGTAGATTTCAATTAGTTCAATTAATACAATGAACATTCCATTAGTATGATTCCAAAATGTTATAAATATAATTTATCTAATCAAAGTTGATAAAGTATACATTGTATGATGTTCCTTCACATTTTGAAATGAAAGTGAAATATTCAAAGTTGTTTGTCTAATAGATGTAATTTGTGCAACGTGCTGTTATTTGGTTTGATACATCCAAAAATGTAGGTGTGGACCAGTGTTGTCGGCAAATAATATAACTACCCAAATTAAGGACAGCAAGAGAATGTATTACATTTTCTTAATTTGAGTGGCTTAAAAGGGCAGCAAATTTAATATATACTGTTTTACACCCATGTAAGAATTTCTGATGTATTTTCTATCATGAATGTTATTTTACAGCTAAAAAGGAATCTGGATAGATAAAGCATTTCTTTGGTGCCTGCTTTATCTAAAATGTTGTCCAACTTGGGTCCCAAAAGAGAATTCCTAAAATAGTGCACACATTGTTCAGCTCCCAATTCCACACAAAAAATTGCTGTTGACAAGGAGAGATCAGACATAGCCATAAAACGGATAACAAATGACTGCATGTTTTGCTTGGGCTGAAAAACTTTCTAAGGACTGTGCAGCAGGCTCTTTGGCATTGACAAATGTGTTGTACTACTTTGTTTAATTGTATGGAACATTTTTGTTATATTGTTAAACTTTGAGTTCTGCATAATGCTTTTGTTCTTTAAAATAATATATAAATAGTTGAAAAAGTAGAGCATATAAATCAACAGATACCTGCAAAAGAAATATCAACATCTATTGCAATGCCTAGTCTACTTATAACACCCAAGAAGTCTCCAAATTTTAACTCTTGTCAGGTAGTGCCAGAGTCTGTATACCGTGCTCAAAAAGCAAAATAGAGATAAAGGGTGTGGTCCATTCAGAGGTTTTTGTGATGCCAGTCATGTCTTGGCTCTTCTCCCACAACACATTTCTTATGATGTCATATAGGGTTGTGTCATTGGTCCCCTGGACGTCTGTCCCTGTTTGCTGGTAAGTGGTTAGTGAAAAGCAAAAATAAGGCAAAGAGGAGGAGATGTAGTGAGTAGAGGACTGTTTCCAACAATTCCTTAGCCTCATCTTTAATTCCACTATCTGCGAGACTCAGGCATGAGCAACAGTTTGGAGAAAATCAGTCAGGGTCTGAACATATAGTTATTGACAGTAAGAATAGTAGAATATACCAAGTGCACTTTTGAAAATGCAAAAGGGGCCAAACCTCTGGGGCCGCTATTGATTTTTATTATTATTATTCTTGTTTTTATGTGATGGAGTCATTGGCGCACATACTTCTTTGTTCCAAAAAAGCTGTCATAAAATGTGGTTCTTTCATTACTCTTTTATGGGTCTTCTGAAGATATGACCAAATCTCCTGGTCAGAAATATACAGTAATGTTAATATTTGGTAAAATGTCCCTTGGCCATTTCTCACTTTGATAAGTTGCTTTTGGTAACCATCCACAAGCTTCTGACAAGCTTTTGGTGGAATCTTTGACCACTCCTCGTGACAGATTTGGTGCAGTTAGGCTAAATTTGTTGGCTTTCTGACACAGACTTGTGTCTTCAGCAAAGTCCACATGTTCTTTATTGGGTTCAAGTCAAGACTTTAGGAAGGCCATTCTAAAACCTTGATTCTAGCCTGATTTAACCAATAATTTACCACGTGTGTTTTGGGTCATTGTCCTGTTGAAACATCCAACGGTGTCCAAGGCCCAAACTTCAGACTGATGATTTTAGGTTTTCCTGAACATTTTGAAGGTAATCCTCCTTCTTCATTATTTCATTCATTTTCTGTAAAGCACCAGTTCCACTAGCAGCAAAACTGCCGCTGAGCATTATACTACCACCACCATGCTTGGTAGGTATGGTATTTTGGGGTTAAAGGCCACACCTTCTCTCCTCCAAACATATTTCTGGTCATTGTGACCAAAGAACTCTGTTTCATCTGACCATAGCACATTCCTCCAGAATGCCTTTTTTTGTCCATGTGATCAGTTGGAACTGACAGCCATGTTCCAGCAGCTTCTAATTCATAGCAGACCTGCTTTTTGGTCATCCTTGGTCGACTTCTGACCAATTTTCTCCTAGCAGCATTTGATAGTTTGCGTGGGCTTCCTGATTGTGGCAGTAACACAACCGTGCCATGAACTTCATACTTACAAACAATTGTTCACACACATCTTGGGACCTGTAACTCTTTTCAAATGGCTCCAAGCGACTGAAGTCAATGACCCGCTTCTTCAGATCCAAGCAGCGCTCTTTAGTCTTGTCTATCATCGTATTTGTGGTTGAGTCTAATGAGTGTATCAAACAAGCCCCATTTAAATGGGCTCAGAGAAGTTACCAGCTGTAGTCAATCATAATTACTCATGAGAGGTTAAAGAGGTCATGTCACAAAGCAAATTTGATTCATGCAACTTTCTGCATCACCACTGTTGATCTTTGAAGTTGCTGTATGTATATTTTTGACCCAGTAGATTTGGTAAAATTTTCAGAAGAACCATAATAACGTCATAAAAGAACCATATTTTATGACTTTTTTGTGACAAAGAAGAATGTGCTCTAATGATTCCATAACAGAAAAATAAAAGTTGTAGTAATTATTTGAAATTCATACTGCCATGACATACTTGTTCTTTACAAGTATATGTAAACTTTTGACCACAACTGTAATCTCACATATTTATTTATTTATTTGTTATTATACTACCCTAACTCCTCTTACAAATCTTGCACTATGGAGACATGACGGGTATCAACATGTGTGTCTCGTTACCAATTGTGTTGCTATTGTTTTGTGTAAGGTTTTGAAAATATTTGGGTTTTTGTGGCAAAAACATAGCCACACTAGCTAGCTACCGTACTGTTAATGCATTGACAATGAAATGGCCCTGACTTCGACCATGGGACTTACTTAGGTGTTTTTATTTGGGAGATGGCCAGCTTAGTACCGGAAGATTATCTGTGTTAATTTACTGCCAGTACAAAGCTGGACACGGGACACAGCTGGTGCAACGAAAACCCCACTTCATAATGTTCTTGGAAATGTAGCTGTTCTAGTTAACTTTACTTTCTCACAGTCTTTATGAATACAATACACATTTGTTGTATACCTGTTACATAGCACTGCCCTGCACAAAGCCACCCTGTTATATATGAATACCATTTAGCCCACAATTGTAGTGGTGCTGGATGATGACCACAGGATGCGCTTAAATGAGGGATCTGCCTCATGCTAGACCATTTTTTAATCATGGCAGCCAGTCTTGTCACATCAATGATGCCATTCATTAACTGATTGGGGTGTGTTTGGTTTTCTTTCTCTCTCCTTGGGCTGAATTGAAGTTGCTAGATCATTGCTAGGAGCATTTTAGAGCAATGCCAACATTGGTGATTGATAGGGAACTGAGGCCAAAGCCCACCAGAGCTGGAGCATTGCCTAAATTTAAGTGAGTGCTATTTTCTTCGACTGCTTGTAGTAAAGCCATTAAAAAACCTGGCAAATTATGATAGCTGCTATATATTGATATCAGTTGAGTGTCCTCTGTTCAACTATCCCTTGCTTCAATACCCATACTTAAAATGATTGACCTAGTCAGTCTAGTCCCATAATCATTCAATTGATACCAGTCAAGCCCATTCTGTTTGTCTGGGTTGGATGTTTAAGAAATACAAAGCTTGTTGATGTTCCACCTTCAACAAAGGGGATTTCTCAGCTCTCCTCCAAAAATTCAGTTAACAACTTAACTACAGAACATGTTTTTGTGTTAAAAATAGTACTTTACCCTTGAAACAAATGTACCATTTGGTTGTTTTTATAATCCAAGGCAAGCTATTTTAACCTTCACTCCCTAGAACTTACATGGCATAATTTAAAAGCAACTAGTATTTATTCTACTATAATAATTTAGTTACTAGTAACTATGCAAATGTTTTCAGTGCAACTCTATTTGCATGCAAAAGGAACGTGTGATTGGCTATAGTTTATGAATTTGATTCATTTGAATATAAACCAGAAATCCTCAAGTTAAATATATCTAAAAGAGATAGTAATTTAAGAATAATAAATACAGACATAGTCTGTTCAAATTGTAAATGATTGTTCACCATTTCGTTTAGACATTTAAAAGTGTTTACTCAATTTGCTTCCTAGCCTATATACTTTGTGTCTGGTCATGAGCATTTTTTTGAATGTGTTACAAATGTTTATCTCTGTTCTAACTACAGAACCTAAAGTAATGCCTTAATCACCCTATCTTGACCCACGAGTAGACCACTCTGTTTTACAATTTGGTGCCAGGATGGTCTATTCTTCAGGACTAGTCTTGTTGTCCTTCGATTAGCTATCCAACCCCGACAATGTGAGTTCATGGATACAAACCAGAGTAGGGTTTGGGAAAGCTCTCTCTTGCCTTGTCTTCATTTGTGCATGTGTCTTTTCTATTTCAACATTTCAAATCACTGAGGACTTTTAATTTGTACTGTAATTGTTATATTCTGTTTTCATATCAAATACATTTATTACATTCATTAATGTGACTATTTCGAAATAATCTAAAACGGGTTAAAATGAATTTTTGCAGTTGTTACTCCAATCCTTGACATAAACTATTTCCCTTTTACAACACTTTTAAACAATGTGTGCTATATTCAATAATCCAGTCTTACTGGTCATATTTTAAAGGGACTAGAAAGAAATCTGAAACAAATACTTACTATTTAATAAGGTACTTTTTGCTATTGAATTTGTACTCTCTGTTTAAAAGAAAATAGTAGAATTTCAGCAGTTAATCATTTCATTTGTATTCCAAACTAGTACACTTTTTCTGAAAAGACTTCAGACTTTCAGCAAGTAATATATACTAATCATTAGAAATATTAGCTGTTTTTTAAATAAATATCAAAATGGGTTGCCATAACTTGCAAAATGGTACATCCATCTACATAAAGGACAGTTATCTGGATATTTGTTTCTGTTTTCACTATACCAGTTTCTATGAGAACATCCTGCCAAATTTTGCATGAAAGAAATGTATTTCCAAGTGCCCAGTCTTACAATGTTAGAAGACTCAGAAAGTTGGAATAGTTGAATGTCTTTCCAACTTGCTGCAAGTCTTTCATCCTTAGTCTCTTTCTAGTTTACTCTTCCTTTAACTCACTCTTCCTCCCTCTTCCACACTCAATCTGTCTTACTCTCTTGTGTCTTTTTCTCCTTTGCTTTCTTTTCACTCCCTCACATTCTTTTATTCCCCCTATTTCTCTCTCATTCTTCATATCTCTCTGTCGCACGCACACACACTTTTCACCCCATTATCTTGCTCTCCACCCCCTCCCTTGCCTTTAGTTGGTTCTGTTTAGCACATTGTCATTTGTAATGAAAATGACATGCCCTGAGTCAAAGTGACATAATGTCAGAATTGTGTCCAGTGATTTCTTGCCAGACTAAATCACTCTTGCAGTGCTCCTCATTCAAAATCAAATTTTGAACACTCTTGCAAATGCTTCATAACTTCAAAAGACATCAGCATAATGTCTGCAATAACACTTAAATACTTGAACTCTAGCCAACCAGGCATTCAGATGATTTTTGCTGAGAAAGGTTAAAACCTAGTTTTGCTACTTGCGTCGTCTTTAACAGGGTTTCATTCCATCAAAGAGTACAGGCGGATAACACTCAACTTTTAATAAAAAGCTACAACGGAATTTGTTTGTTTGTTTTCCCTACTTGCCATTAAAATTGCTGAGACAGTGTCTCTCTTTCTATACTGGCACATAGTATGACATTATTTTGTGCTACCACAGCCTCCTGTAGCTTGTTTTGGAGACTGATAGATAACAACAAATTCCTCATTCCTTAAATGTTGAGAGTTCTGCTATTTATCTGTATCTGTTGCAGATGAAACAATCATAAAAAACACACAGTTGTGAAAAGCCAAAGGTGATCTATCAGTGATGCTACAGTGCCAAGTGCTGAAACTCAACATAGCAAGCCTAACATAAAATGATTGTTAGGAAAGGAATGAAAAAGGTTTCCATCAACACCACATTGTCAACTGAGGTATTGTTTTGTTACCAATTCATTGAGACTTCCTTGCCTCCTTTTGTTGAAAGCCGAAATCCATCCACTCCTATCAATCAACAGCAAAAAGATGTTTATATACATCAAAATGACAACACATCCAGGTTCTTCGTTTTGATACATCCTGAATCATTATTTTACACACAGCTTTAAATAAAGCTCAATATTTTTCTAGACACTGTTCAACCCTTAAAGGCCTTCTTGGGATTTCAAATCCGCCTGGCACTATCTTAACCAGGGGTCTCAAACCGGTTCCACAAAGGGCCGAGTGTCTGCAGGTTTTAGTTTTTTCCTGTAAATTGGTTCCAGGTTCAGACCTAAATACATAGATGAGGGTAGACCTAACCAATCAGCAACATAATTAATCAATCAAGTACAAGGTGAGAGTGAAAACCTGCAGACACTCTGCCCTCCGTGGAACCGGTTTGAGACCCCTGATCTTGACCTTTTAACCTCTCAGGAGGTCATCCTTTATAGTAGAATGATGTCCTTTATATTGTGGATTCTCAAAACCCTTAACTACAAGAAGGATGAATAGATAACATTGTTTGAGAAAACTCCATGAGTATATTTGTGAAAATGTGTGTAGAGAATTTAAAAACATATGTTGACAGGTTTTACATGTTTTTAGGCTGTTTTACATCACATGTGGATATCCCCAGGAGTTCACAACAACTATAACTTTTTTTATTGTATGGAAATATAACATAATAAACAGAAAATCTGTAAATACAATGTATTCTTTGCAGCAGACTGTCCCCTACAATGTGGGCAAAAAACGTAGTCCTCTATCTTTAACCAATCTGTCAGCCCAACATCAGCGCTAATTAGCCACTCACAACACGATCTGTATTTCAGTGTGCAACCTTCTGCTGCTTGTGACCTTATGGAACTCTGTTTGTGAAACCGCATTATTAAAAGCATTTTTTTCTCAAACCAAGTTTCCAAAGTGTTCGAGTAACTTCAGATGGCTATGCTGGAAGATTGCTCATCCCACAAGACATGATTATGTTTTTTCCCCGTAGCACCAGGCAGCAAACTCTCTTATACGTCATTTGCAACAGCAACCCTAATGCTTCGCTGCAGTTTTTTTCCAGTCTCCTACTGCTTCTAACAGGGGCGCTGCCCCTCTCTAAACTCATTTCCTAATTGACCCTTCAAGGTCCTATCTCAGAAATGGAATTACATTTGTCCCCCATTACAAGAAGCCTGGGGATTTTGAAAGTAGATTCAACTGTTTGACAGTGGTAAACACTGCAGTATAATATAATTATTATGTAAATTAGCAAGGAGGTCAGGTTTCAATTGTTGTGAGGGGCCAAGGACTCACATTAGGGTCTTTTGGTGGAGGGGTGAGCTTTTGACAAGAACTCTTGTGTCAATTCAATTTTCTCAGATAGGCTACTGAGAACACTGATTCATGTGCTCAACCACAATGGGCATCAGGTGCTCACAATAATTACATTTGTGTTGCTGCACAGGAGGCATTTAGTCATTTAATCATCGGGTAAGCCTGATAACAATACTAGCTTTTGTCAAATTTGTAAATAGAGAAAAAACTTCCCGGGAAGTGCTTGCTTCAGAAGAGCAAGACATTACAGGTTTGGGTAGGTAGGATGGACATTTTGGGTGGGAACTGCAACAATTATGAGTCTAGCCCACCCAGATTGAGCAGAATTTTGAAATTAATTAATATATGTTTCAAAATGAATAGAAATATACACTTTTTATACGCATTTTATCCACAGATTGAGATTTAAGAGGGTTCAGACCATATTTAACAAAGAATTAAGACCATGATTACAGAATGACCGAATCATTTATAATGTTTGAATTTCAGCCCACTAACAGTTAACCATAAGTTCTGGTCAAGCTCTACCGAGCATGTTTCATTTCTTTTGTATGCCTTTACATTTTGGCATAAAATTAAGATATACTGTTGAAAGATTCAATATTCAGTGCCTTGGGTGCAATGTTGGACAGCCTAATCAAACACTACATCAGGGGTCTCAAACCGGTTCCAAGGATGGCAGAGTGTCTGCAGGTTTTAGTTTTTTACTGTAAATTGGTTCCAGGTTCAGACCTAAATAACCAGATGAGGGTAGACCTAACCAACTAGTGACATAATTAATCAATCAATCAAGTACAAGGTGAGAGTGAAAACCTGCAGACACTCGGCCCTCCGTGGAACCGGTTTGAGACCCCTGCACTAAATGGTAGCCTTTATAATCAAAAACGTAGATGGAGCAGTATTCTACTTTTAAAGAGAACAATAAAGTGATATCGAGAAGCAGGTTTTGTTCCGATGGAGTGTTTTTTGCAGAGTGGGAAAAAGGAAAACATTTGTAGTTGTTTTGTCTATTTTATATTTGGTTTGTAAATTGCTAGGTCTATAGGTGTGCCATTTAGAATGTTTCATTCCAACTCAAGGCAGGTGCTAGATGAGAAAATAGTAACATAAAAGAAGATTTATAATTTTTCTTTCATTTATGTTTTTCACGTTGCCATCTAGGGACGGGCCCTCCTCTGGTCGATCCGGCGTTCGACATCGCCAGCCTTTTAGTCGCCATCGTGTGTGTTTTGTCCTGTTTTCCCCATGTCCTGTGAATGCATCCCTCCCTGATTCCTAACAGGTGCTACCTGTTGACTAGGTATATAAGCCCGAGTGTGTCTAATCTCTGTGTCTGTGATTGTTACATGTTTTATGTGAATACCCAGACAGCATTGCCCAGCACTGGCGTGCCATCCTATTTATCTGTGGGTTTTTTATTATATTTACGTGCTCCGTGCATGCTTTGGTTTACCTCGTGTAGCCGGCGCGAAGGCAAGACTAGTACAAGGTAGAAAATAAAGACAAACCTTGTTACTCACTTCTCTGCGCCTTGGTCCTCCTTACTGCACTTCACAATGTTTACCAATATCCTTTTTAAGCTAAAAAATCTAACCGGATGAAATTAATATACTTGGCTTTTAAATTCTGAAAGTTTTCTCAACGCTGTTCATTTAGAGAATAATAGAATGTTTATTGGGGTACACATTAACTGTGATAACAAATGCAAGTTTAGTAAAGATTGAGCCAAAACATGTAAAATGCTTTTTACCAGTTGCTGGAGAAATGCAGCAGCAATTTATAAAAAAGCGCTATTAGTTCAGCAAAATTAGGTGTAAAATGGTTTGTGTCCAATGGATCGCTTCACTAGTAAGGTATTATATAATTTATAGGATCATGAAATGATATGATTTGAAGATCTACTTTTCTGGCCACATGTATTTCTGGAGGCCACCGCACTAACATATCCCTGGCTATGCTTCTGCTGCTCAGTGTGGTTCATATAGATCTTTTCTCTAGTTAAAAGGATCTTTAATTCATTCAAATCTAATAAAACAAGATGGAGAATGTAAGGTTACGATAAATTACATACAATTTGCCGTGATATCATTTATAATACAACACGGCCACAGGACGCAAACTTCTCAGTCCTTCAAAGCCAATTCAAAGTTTAGTGGAGGTTTTCTAGTACAGTGGTTGGGTTCAAATATGGAGTAGAAGGTGCAGAAGTTACCTTGGCCCTGTAGGCATTATACTGAATGGGCTAGAGTCAATTCCATTTAAATTATTTTAGTTCAGGAAGTGCCATTGACATTAAATTAATGAATGGAAATGGGAAAAGTGCCATTTAACTTTGATAGAGTTTTTCTAAGTATGAAAGGCATTTGACCTCACTTACTTTATTGAATTGATAGAATTGATCCAAAACAGGGTTATGTAGACAGAGTATATAATATGTTCCAATGAAATTCATGGCCATGGGAGGCCTTTTTCATTCACCATCCACTCCTAGAAGGCAAAGCCACAGTGGATGTGTAAGTCCTTGGGCTCTTCTTTGACCTCTTCGCCTTGAGAATTTGTTGTTACATGAGCCATTCAGACCTGTGGTGCTATTATTATTCTGGAAAGTAGGATATTACACCCAGTCATATAGAAATTGGCCAAATAATTTCTTCTTCTTTGGTAGGGTAATGATTTAAACATATTGAATTACTGTAATCTCACTCATATCTTTTGTTATGTTAATTTCTACTAAGATAAAATATGGAATAATTGGATGGTCACACCATGGATCATTTAGCAATTTGATTTGGAGTTTTAGGACCCAAGTATGTATACTTTTCATATAATTTATAATTACAGTGACATCTGCATTTACTGCTGTGTTCCATATAAATCCATTGAAAAAAATCACAATTAAAATTATTAAACAGATTAGACAATTTAATTTTAGACAGTTGAATTTTGTAAATGTGAGAGATAAAAGGATTTTTAGACCAATTTTCCCACACTTTTCTCTGCCATGAGTAGTGTGTTCATAGGCTAACTTAGGCATATTTACAGGCACGACCCTAAGCTTATCTTTAAATGATTCAGGTTCTTAAACAACATAGTTTTTGCCTTTTTGTGTGTAACAATTTCCTTGTGGTTAACAATACCCTGGCATTACATGTAGACAACTGCGTGTAAACATCAACAAACATCACAAAAAATAATCTAATTTGCCAATAGCACAACACTATAGAAGCCAATCATACTGTTGTTGACATGAATTTCTGCTTAAATGACCATGTCTTTTCTAGCCAGAGATGTGTCAACGTAGAAGAGCGTCTTCTTTAATGTGAAGCTAGGTGGATTTTATATCTTAAGACCCTACATCCCCAGGGTCTCAAAGAATTTGACTGTGTGTTTTCTTTCAGCCTAACAGTGTTCTTGCAGTTGGCATCCATTTTCTGTACCTTCAGAAATGGCACCGCTTCATGTATTTTGTTTTTATATGGTATCTATTTTGATGCCATTAGGTTTCTCTTCAATGCAGTATGCCAATTGATGTCACAGACAGCCAGTACCAAACTATTTATACTGTATGTATATTGTCTGTGTGCTGTTCACTTCACAACACTGTTGTCATAGGCAGCCTTGTGGTTACACAGGTTGATTGTATAGTACGTAATTGCTTTTAATTGGTGAACCAATCAACCATTTTCCTGTATCTTATAAAGGATGTGTCTCACATTGATAAAGCACTGATGAAGGCAAAAACCTGTTTGTTTAATTACATTTTTTGTTTTTGTTTTACGCACATTGCACCTTTTTGTTAATATTTCAGTGGGGGTTGAATAATACTTTGCTATATCTTAGCCTCCTTGGATTCCTTCAATTTCATTGTCATGAGTGCCAATATTGTGGTTATTTTCTTGTAAATTTGGTATTGCTGACTGATCGTTTGGCTTTTTTTATTTTGGACTGTGTGCAAACCGAGTTCAGAGTGGAGAATAGCGCATAACGGGCGTTTACACATTAAATAAATAATTGTGAAAGTTAATTTTTTGAAGGACCAACAAATGAAGAAAAGGACCAAAAATAGGCACAAAAATAGTCAACTAGCTAGCATGGCTAATGCTGAAGACCATCTATGTTAACTGCAACAGCAGTTCAATGAATGACGAAAACCCGGCGGCTACTCTAGTTACTACAACAATCGAAAGACCACCACTAAAGAGGGCAAATAATGAAAATTGTGAGGATAATATGAACCATTGGGTCCTGTATTTCTTACCAAAAATATGACGCTTAGCATTATTACAGTGGTGGAAAAAACACAGAAGATGAGTGCAGAAACACTTTCTTCCCTTAACACAACTGCAGGGGTTGGAAACTGCTTCCCACTAGGTAAAGATCACCCAATTGCAAAACAAAGTGTGGATACAAGAAAGGACAATATGAAGTTGAAGCCTGCGGTTGTGTCGTGCCAAAGAGAAGGAAGAGAATAAGAGAATACCTGTGATTTTTTTCATGAAGACGCTAGGGAAGATTTCGCTGAAGATTGTGAACAAGCAATGGACTCTGTCCACCGTAAGAGGGACAATGTTTTTGGAAGATTTTTTCAAAGAAGTTCTTTTGGTGGAAGAAAAAGCAGCTAGGGCAAAGGCATGGCCTATGGTGAAGAATGTGAGAGAATGTAATAAGGCATTTTTTTTGCTTTATTAGGCAATACTCTGCAGGTCATGGATGCTTGGCGTTACTTACATCCTATCTACAGAGAATATACAAGCAGAGGTCCGTCAAATCCAGAAAAGACTACTGGTTCTCTGTTTTACTCTAAATGGTAATGTGGTTTAAAAGGTTACGTGGGTACTGGAAGTTAAACATGAATCTTCTTTTTGACAAGTTGTTTATTGCCCAATCAATACTACACCTCATATTCAGGAAAATGTTAGCATGGCTTATGTCTAAATATGTGAGTATTTTACATTTAAAATGAAGGAAGTGGCTATTAAACAGAGCATAGAAATAAAATGAATTTGGAGAGGGGCCTAGCAATCATTACTAAACTTAGTAAGATATCAAACAAAGATTAAATACAGAAGAACAGGAATCGAAACTACATGTGCTCCAACTTGAAATTGATCATCTATATATGGATTTAGCCAGAAGGGTATTTGTAAGATCTGGAGCAAAATTGATTGAGGAAGGAAAAATAAGTCTTTTTTAACATATTTAAAGACACTTTGAAGATATCGCTTTCAGTCCGAAACATTTGTTTTTAAATCTGTATTAGTCCACTTTTGACTGTCCTAAAGCTCACACTTAATAGAAGAAAAGATAGTAAAGATGTTTACTCCAAGCCCATTCATCTTGGCAAAATGCCTCCAGGTCATGCAAAGTCTTTTGTCGTCTTGCATGAACCACACGTTTGAGATCTCCCTGGAGTTGCTCGATGATATTAAGGTCAGGAGACTGATGGCCACACTTGGCCTTGTGCTTAGGGTCATTGTCATGCTGGAAAGTCCAAGAGTGTCCCATGCGCAGTTTTCGTGCAGAAGAATGCAAATTGTCTGCCAGTATTTTCTGATAACATGCTGCATTCATCTTGCCATTAATTTTCACAAGATTCCCCGTGCCTTTAGCGCTCACACACCCCCAAAACATCAGTGACCCACCACCATGCCTCACAGTGGGGATGGTATTCTTTTCACTATAGGCTTGCTGACCCCTCTCCAAACATAGCGCTTATGGTTGTGACCATAAAGCTCCATTTTGATCTCGTCACTCCAAATTACAGTGTGCCAGATGCTGCAAGGCATGTCAAGGTGTTGTCAGGCATATTGTAACTGGGTTTTTTTGTGACATTGGCGCTGTAAAGGCTTCTTTCTGGCAACTCAACCATGCAGCTCATTTTTGTTCAAGTATCATCGTATTGTGCTCCTTGAAACAACCACAGTCTTTTTTTAGAGCAGCTTGTATTTCTCCTGAGGTTACCTGTGGGTTTTTCTTTGTATCCCGAACAATTTTGCTGGTAGGTGTGGCTGAAATCTTTCTTGGTATCAAGAGATCCCCGAATTTTCCACTTCTTAATAAGTGATTGAACAGTACTGACTGGCATTTCCAAGGCTTTGGATATCTTTTTATATCCTTTTCCATCTTTATAAAGTTCCATTACCTTGTTACGCAGGTCTTTTGACAGTTCTTTACTGCTCCCCATATCTCAGGATCTAGCCTGCTCAGTGCATCCACTTGAGAGCTAACAAACTAATGAACTATTTATGCACAGACACTAATTTAAATTTAAAAAGCTGCAGGTGTTGGAAATGAACCTTCAATTGTCATCAAAAGTTGATATACCCTTGAATGTTCATGAATGTTCAAGGTTATATAAACTTTTGATAAGGGCCATTTGGGTGATTTCTGTGATCATTACATTTTAAAAGGAGCCAAACAACTATGTGATAATACATGGATTCATATGATATGATACATTTTTAAATACATAATTCAGTCATTTTCAAAATCAATGCCAATATCTTACAATTTATGCCAGGGTATGCAAACTTTTGAGCACAGAAAACTGGTTGTTGCCATTAGCCTACACGTATATACATATAGCTACCGTTACATCTGCAACCAGGTTAATGACCCTTATATAATGTTCATGTGGTTGCCATGCCTGTTATTCAAATTAAATGTCAGGGTTCCGCCCTGACCCTGTCTCCGGCTCCGGTCCCAGTGCGCCCTCTGGTGACCCTGAGGTGCACCTGCACGCACCAGTCACTAATCACCTCAGTCATCAACTACACACACCTGCTCCCCATCACTCCCATCAGTGCTCTACATAAGCACCCCAGTTCCACGAGTTCGGTACACTACGTTTTTGGCTCCTGCAATTAAGCAGATTTAAATTTTTCGACTTCACATTAATTATTTTCGCCCCAGCTCGTTTCGTCCGAGCAAACTACCAGCTCATTACATTTGAGCCCTCTGAATCCTCCGATACTCTTTTCACCATCACGCACGGATATCCATACTCTCTTCAAGATCCATCTAGGCTGGTCAAACCAGCCTTACTTTTCCTCTCACGTTCAGCACTTGGGTCCCATCGAAGGGTTGGAGCCGTACTTTCGCAACACACGTCAAAAGACCAAAAACTCCACCCGTGCGCGTTTTTCTCCAAAAACTGTCATCCACGGAGAAGAATTACGATGTCGGCAATAAGGAGCTCCTTGCCGTCAAATTTGCCTTGGAGGAGTGGCGACACTGGCTGGAGGGTGCTGAAGTACCATTCATAGTGTGGACAGACCACAAGAATTTGTCGTACCTGCATTCCGCTAAACGGCTAAATTCGAGACAGGCACGTTGGGCTCTCTTCTTCAGCCGTTTTTGCTTTCACATCACGTACAGACCCGGCTCCCGTAATTTGAAACCTGACTCTCTCGCCTCCACGCCAAGGAGGAGACTGACAACGTCCCTGCCACTATACTTCCGCCTTCTTGCCTTCGTGCGGGACTTACGTGGGCGATTGAGACGTCCATCTGGCGCGCACAAAAATTACAGCCAGACCCGGGAAATGGTCCACGTGACCGGCTGTTTGTTCCTGATCCGGTGCGCACGGAGGTTCTTGCATGGGCTCACAACTCCCGTCTCACCTGCCACCCGGGCGTCAGCCGCACTCTCTCTTTCATGCGTAGACATTTCTGGTGGCCTACCATGGCCAAGGATGCCAGAGAGTACGTCACTGCTTGCACGGTGTGTGCGCGCGCAGTAAGACCTCGACGCGCGCGCCCGCTGGTCTCCTGCATCCCCTGCCGGTGCCTAGCCGACCCTGGTTGCACGTCTCTATGGACTTCGTTACCGGTCTTCCTCCGTCCAATGGCATGACTGCCATCCTCACCATCGTTGATCGGTTCTTTAAGATGGCACACTTCGTGGCCCTTCCCAAACTCCCTTCAGCTAGGGAGACCGCAGATCTTTTGGTGGCGCATGTCCTCCGTCCGCACGGCATCCCCCACGATGTGGTGTCGGACCGCGGCCCTCAGTTCGCCTCGCAGGTGTGGAAGGCATTTTGCCAAGGCATCGGAACTACCGTCAGCCTCTCATCCGGTTATCACCCACAGTCCAATGGCCAAACCGATTGGGTCAACTAGGAGCTGGAGGCTGCGCTCCGTACGTTGCCTCTACCGACCCTTCCACTTGGGCCTCCTCCCTGGTCTGGGTGGAGTACGCCCATAACACCCTGGTGTGCTCCTCCTCGGGCCTGTCCCCGTTACACGTGTGTATGGGCTACCAGCCTCCTGTGTTCCCCAGTCAGGAGGTGGACATTGCCGTCCCGTCAGTGCAAGCACACCTCAGGCGCTGTCGGGGTGTTTGGAGACGTGCCCGCGCGGCTCTGCTGCGCGCCTCGGCCACCGCCAAGCGCTTCGCGGATCAGCGTCGTTCCACTGCACCGACCTACAACCCCGGCCAACGGGTGTGGCTCCTAGCACAGGATCTTCCCCTCAGGGTTGAGGCACGGAAGCTCGCCCCTCGTTATGTGGGTCCCTACGCCCTGGAATCGGTCGTTAACCCCTGCTCAGTTCGACTCCGACTGCCCGCCTCCATGCGCGTACACCCTGTGTTCCACGTCTCCCAGCTCAAGCCTGTTGCCACCAGCCCTCTCTGTCCTGCTCCCCCGGCGCCTCCGCGTTTGATTGACGACCACCCTGCTTACACAGTCCGTCGCCTGCTGGATGTTCGCAGTCGGGGTCGCGGACTCCAGTACCTGGTGGATTGGGAGGGTTACGGCCCCGAGGAGCGTAGTTGGCAACCCCGTTCCCGTATCCTGGATCCCTCCCTGATCCGGGATTTCCATCGTACACATCCTGGTCGTGTCGGGCGGCCGCCAGGTGGCGTCCGTAGAGGTGGGTCCTGTCAGGGTTGCGCCTTGACCCTGTCTCCGGCTCTGGTCCCAGCGTGCCCTCTGGTGACCCTGAGGTGCACCTGCACGCACCAGTCACTAATCACCTCAGTCATCAACTACACACACCTGTTCCCCATCAGTGCCCTACATAAGCACCCCAGTTCCGCCGGCTCACTGACAGTACAAACAACATAGTTCTACGAGTTAGGTACACTAAGTTTTTGTCTCCTGCAATTAAGCAGATTTCTATTTTTTGACTTCTCATTAATTATTTTCGCCCCAGCTCGTTTCGTCCGAGCAAACTACCAGCTCATTACATTTGAGCCCTCTGAATCCTCCGATACTCTTTTCACCATCACGCACGGATATCCATACACCCTTCAAGATCCATCTAGGCTGGTCAAACCAGCCTTACTTTTCCTCTCACGTTCAGCACTTGGGTCCCATCCTCGCTTCGGCGACTCCAGTCCTTACATTAAATTCAAGAAATCAAAAGGATACAACCTCAATGATACTGAGAATTACAAAAAAATCCCTTCCTTGACAAGTTATGGCACTCTGAGTTAGTGTAGCTGCCGAATAGCTATGCAACTGTATATTGTTCTTAGAAAGCAAGGTATTGTCATTATAAAGATTAATTTATTCTAACTATGGCAGCAGTACAATACTGCCTAACTAGGAATTACACGTAGCCACATATTAGGCGTTTTGCAACGTATTCATTTAACTAATCAAACTGTGTGCATTTGGATATGTCCTTAGGAAACATTCCCAGTCCGAGCACTCTTCACTGTTGTGATGGCAGTGACACAACATCTGGGTCGAAGAACCAGGAAGGAAGTCAGGAACAGGAACCATGCAGTGAGGACATGGAGATGGGGCCGGAAAAGATATTTCAGGTCCCTGTTGCAGTGGCATTTAACATAGGCCAAGGGGACACCAACACACCTCCACCACTCACAACTCTATTCAACCGCAGGTATAGCACCCTTATTCATGAGCAGTTAGCTGAGAGGTTGAAATTTTTATGTCTTTACCTAACTGCATTAATGAAATTAACTCTGCTAATCTCCAGAACAGTACAATACATCAGAGTGCAGGTTATAAATGGTATGCCCAAAGCTAGTGAGTTTGGTAAAGTTCTGAAATGCACCCCAGGCCAGGCAAACATCACCATCAATGTCATGTGTTACACTAACAAGGGGAGAACACAGTCAATGAAATGTTGAGAAGATCATGAGAAGGTTGTTAAGGAAGCTTTTATTGAGATAGAACAAAATCATGATGATACGCTTGCTGTGGCTTATGTGTAAATGCCCCGTTTCCCCAATTGGGTGTGAGCATGATGGCATATTGACAGACAAACAAAACATTTGTGAAATCCAAGAATCAACCGTAGCATTTACAAAAGTTACCCCAACAGGCTCTACCAACACAGAAAAACTAAAGCTTTAGCTTCTGGCTACTGGTCCGTTG
This sequence comes from Novumbra hubbsi, assembly GCA_016801125.1. NCBI lineage: Eukaryota > Metazoa > Chordata > Actinopteri > Esociformes > Umbridae > Novumbra > Novumbra hubbsi. The sequence goes on from JACXGK010008059.1 coordinate 22,628, forward strand.
TATATCGGAACAACAGACGTGCTTGCCTGAAAGCTGCCTGGGTTTAACCAAACATCTTATATTTTCAGAAAGAAAAAAGCTCAAATTAATAGGGACAGAATATCCACATAAATATTATAATATTGTCTCCTCGAATATTATACGCTGCAGTTTAACTTCAGAATATCATAGAGATGAATGAATACATCCCATATGCATTGGAGCAAGGAGTCAAATGTTCACTAGTCTTAGAGCTTGTAAGATGTCTCTTTTTCACATTTTTTAAAAAAGATTTGATATCCTCACTCAATTTGAGACCTATTTTTAACCAAACACATCAAGCCCTTCAAAGAAAGAAAAGTTCAAATCACACATTGGGTCTCAATGAAAGAAATACATTAAAGATAAATTGTGTAATTCATTGAGATCAAAATGACGTAACAACTATCTATGGAAACCAAAATTACCAAGGAATTGAGGGCTGGATTCAAACACAATCCGAAAATCTGAGGAAACAGTGGCAACTTGTGTGAATTTCTATCTAGCTCTCCTTGTGTAACCAGCCACCTCCTGGTATCTCCTTCATACTCTTGAGACTGTACTGGGAGACAAAGCAAACCTTCTTGCGACAGCACATATGAATGTGCCATCCTGGAGAATCTGGACTGCCTGTGCAACCTGAATGGGCTGCAGGTACCACCTCATGCTAGCTGTAGTGACAAAGACACTAGCAAAATGCTAAACTAGAGAAGAATCAGTCAGAAGGACTAAAGAGACTGCAATTGTGGCCTGCAAAACCATTACAGTTTTTTGTGGTTGTCTTGCTGTTGCCTCTCCAAGTGCACCTGTTGTCACTTTCATTTGCACCAAAATCGTTTACATTGTTTCACAATCGTTTATGCTACCTAACTGAACATATTGATATCCTTTGTGTTATACTGTGATGATTACATGGCACAATCCCATAATTGTTACAATTACTTAATTATTGTCCAAAATCTGTGTAATTATTTATTTAGTCCTTGCCTAGAGTGGCCTCTAGCTACCAAGGACAACGGGAGAAGCGCAACTGGGACAAGGGCGGGAACTGCAGCAACGCTTCGAGCTGGCGGCTGGGGTGCTGCCGACCACTGCCGTTCAGGGGCGCCAGAGGACGTCAGAG
>JACXGK010008060.1:0-23468 GCA_016801125.1 Novumbra hubbsi
AACGCACAACGAGACGAGACACACAGGGGTTTAAGTACCCAGCTGATTGGGGACAGCTGTGGGGAATCAGGGAAGGGTGCCTTCACAGGACATGGGAAACAGGACAAACATACACGACGGCGCTAGAAGGCCGGCGACGTCGAACGCCGAGGAGGCACGCGCCCGGAGGACGAACCGCCACCAGGAGGCGACGTGACAAATGTAATGAATTAGCATGTTACTTTTGTGAAAAAAAAAAAAAAGTATTAGACTGAGCATCAGTACAACACAGTCAAAAATGAATGATATACGGCTGAATACTGATTTAGATAAAATAACAGTCCTTGTTCTATTAGATCTCAGTGCTGCATTTGATACTGTAGACCACAGAACTCTTGTCGACAGGCTTGAAAATTGGGTAGGACTGTCCGGGACAGTTTGGTTTAGGTCTTATTTGGATGGTCGAAGTTACTTTGTCACTATTGGCAATCACGAATCTGATAGGGTGGCTATGACATGCGGAATTCCCCAGGGTTCAGTTCTTGGACCGCTTCTGTTCAATCTCTATTTGCTACCCCTGGGCCAAATTCTACAGAACAACAACATCAACTACCATAGCTACGCAGATGATACTCCAATATATGTGGCACTTGAACCATCTGACTATAGCTCAATAGACGCATTGTGTCACTGCATAGAACAAGTAAATACCTGGATGAAGCAACATTTTCTACAATTAAACCAAGATAAAACTGAGATTATTGTATTTGGCAACACAAACAACAGAACAAGTATTACTAAAGAGCTTGATTCTCAGGCTCTAAAGACCAGAGACCAAGTGCGTAATCTTGGCGTTCTAATAGACTCTGACCGTACGTTCTCCAGTCAAATCAAAACGGTCACCAAAACAGCATTCTATCAACCTAAAAATATAGCTAGAATCAAGGGCATGCTGTCCCGCAAAGACCAAGAAAAGCGAATCCATGCTTTTATCTCTAGTAGAGTTGACTACTGTAATGGGCTTTTAACTGGACTTCCCAAAAAGACAAAAAAAAAGCTGCAGCTCATTCAAAATGCTGCAGCAAGAATGCTAACCGGGACCAAGAGAACAGAACACATTACTCTGATTCTGAAATCTTTGCATTGGCTTCCAGTCAGTTACAGAATAGGTTTTAAGGGGATGCTTTAAGTCTACAAATCACTGAATGGTTTAGGGCCTGAATACTTATCTGATATGTTTGAAGAATATCAACCAAGCAGGCCTCTAAGGTCTATTAATTCAGGCCAGCTAGTAGAGCCCAGAGTCCAAACTAAACATGGCAAAGCGGCATTTAGTAGCTACGCGGCACACAACTGGAACAAGCTACCAGAAGATCTTAGACATGCCCCAAACCTATCCATTTTCAAGTCTGGGTTAAAAATGTTTTCACGTGCCTATGACTGAGGGCTTGACCACAAAATGTGCCCTATAGCTTTAATAGATATTTTAAAAGCAACATGTAAACCCTATACCAGACTTTTTTATTTTCATTACTTTTTTTAAATCTTTCTTAATTTTCCTTTAAACATTTATTTGTATTTTTTTACATATTAAATTGATCCATGTTTGTTTTAAATCTGTTATCTGTTAAAATTGTGACCAAAAAGTGGGAAGATGTAAGAGGTTGAATTGTCGAGTTTGTAAAACGCAATGCAATGAGTGTATGAGTGTATTATTGTGAATACACTGGGATGTAAGTGGGCGCGCTGCATCGTGTGAATGATCCACGGATAAAATATCAGGCTGTTTGTATAACCAGACCTGAGTTGCATTGGATGGTTACTGAGTGAATTTGTGGACAGACGAATAGAGGACAAGTTGTAGATAGACTGTCAGTTATAAAATTGTATTTCTCTTTTAATTCTTTTAATGTTTTTTAATTTATCTTTTTATTTCTCTTTTAATGTCTTGTCTTGTAAAGCACATTGAATTGTATCTATGTATGAATTGTGCTATATAAATAAACTTGATTGATGATCTTAATTGTGTCACGCAAACCTCAGACAATGTTCATGCAAGCTATTATGGTGGCTAGAACATGTTCTTATGGGGAAAAATCTAGGTTTTCAATCTACTGGGATTTTTATTATTACTGTTGCATATACCGTTGGTAATGTGTTGGCATAGGAACTTATTAAAAGATAATGTGTTGGCATAGGAACTTACTAAAAGTTGTGTTGTACCAATATTTTTACTATTCTTGCCATTAATCGTAAATCTAATTGCAGAAAACATCTCTCTCATGTGATGGCTGTTTTTTCCCCACTACTTTAACCCTACAGTCGATATCACCATTAATCCCTTGCTCAGCCAACCGCAATTGATTAAATAAATGGTTGTCTGTCGATACAAAAGGCTTCATTATGAACGTGCTGAAAGTATGAGTATCATATTTATTGTCAGGTGCAGTAGATCTAAAAATGATTCACCCTCTTAGACGTTTCCACATTTTATTGCTACAAACTAAAATCAAAGTGGATTTAACAAGTTTAACAACTTATCAATTATTGCAGAAGTATTCACACTTTTGCTGTGACATACATGAATTTACTGAAATAGTCTATGGATCATAATCCCCATAATACTTAGTGGAAAAATGTGGTACTGGTTAATTTCGCATTTCACCAATAACTTATTCCATATTTAACTTAAAATCACTTCAAAAAGCTTTGTGTTTCCTTTTAGGATTTCTCCAGATCTGCATTTTACTGACCGTGTAAAAACCTTCAGGACAAGGTGACATTTGCCAACACATTTGCTTTAATTAGTTCCTGAAGAAATATATTTGCTTATTTTGGATAAATCATGAAGGCTAGGGAACATTCAAAGCCAATCCGGAATAGAGATCTTCAAAAGAACCCATTGGGGGTAGGATATATAAACAGTACAAATGTGAATCCGTATATAACAGACTGTCCTCAAAAATGTAATGCCAAACTCATGTTGAATCCCTGCTAGAGTTTGTGGGAGACTCTGTTCACACTGCAACAATAGCCTGGAATGCTTTGCAGAAGTGTCCTTTACGGGAGAGTGGCCAAAATCACATTGAATCCCCACTAGAGTTTGTGGGAGACTCTGAGTGGAAGAAGATTCTATGACCGTGGTATTCTATGGCAGTGGTATTCCATGGCAGTGGTATTCCATGGCAGTGGTATTCTATGGCAGTGGTATTCTATGTCAGTGGTATTCTATGGCAGTGGGATTCTGGTATTTCATTGCAACCCCCAATCAGGGATTTATTTAGATCTGGAAAACCAGGTGGATGAAACTAATGATAAAGAGATGAAAAGATATTACGGAAAGTGTGCAGGCTCGTAAGTTAAGAGTTGAATATTCCCTTTTGTTTTAATGAGACCAAAATTACCAATTTTGCACTTTTTCACTTTTTATTGATAATTGACCACTCCTTATGTTGGCACATCTATGGCACATATTTCTGTCTTTAATCACTTTCTTCAGAATGTTGTATTTGTGTGTAACTACCTGTTGTCTTGAAGTTGTTATGCCTTTGGCCAGGTTGCCATTGCTAATGAGAATTGTCTCTCAATCTGCTTACCTGGTTAAGAAACAGTAGAAAGTGATAATAAAATATATAATAATTTCAAGGCAGGAGAAATTAACACAATCATCAAAATACATTTACATACAAACAGATCAAATCTTTAGTCAGACTTTCAGAATGTGCGGCCGTCTGAAAGTTTTTGGTCAAAAATCACATTGAGTTCAAACACAACCAAATCACAAAGCAATTGAGGGGAATTGTGTCACCATAAAAGGGGATCCAGGCGGGTAACAGTTACTAACAGACACAATAATAAGGCAGATCTAATTAACCAGTATTTATAACTGAGTAATCTAGAGCCCCAACAGGCATCATATAAAGACCCCCTCATATAGAAGCCCCCTCATATAGAGGATCCCTCCTATGGGCTCCCTCATATAGAATCCCCCTCATACGGCTTCCTCATATAGAAGCCCCATCATATAGAAGCCCATCATATAGAAGCCCCCTCATATAGAAGCCCCAACATATAAAAGCCCCCTCATATAGATGCCCTATCATATGAGTTTCCTCAAATAGAAGCCCAATCATATAAAAGCCCCCTCATATGGGCTTCCTCTTATAGAAGCCCATCATATAGAAGCCCCATCATATCGAAGCCCCTTCGTATAGATGCCCCATCATATAGAAGCCCATCATATAGAAGCCCCCTCGTATAGAAGCCCCATCGTACAGATCCCCCCTCAGACCTGAACGATCACCTGAAGACCATGAAAACAGCATTCATGAAGGAACCAGAATCACAACGCAACAATGGTATTTGCAGCAGCGGTAGCAATACGGTAAACAAATCTCAGCCGTTACTATTGTGTAATAAGCCCCAGAGTACATAATCAGTACCATTAGCATTGCTTGGTAATGTTATATTTTATACAAAATTATATTAGAACATATGATTCTTACATCACTATGCTAACAAAATGCAGTTTGCCTGTGTCCTTATAGATATACATCAGGAGGGGCAAGCTCACATTAGGGGGCTTGCGGTCTGAGTGTGTATTGCATGTGTGTGTTGTGTTTGTGTAATCTGCGTGTATTGTGGAAGGTTATGTCATCTGTGTGTAAGGACTGATTATGTGTGGGTTTAGTGGGTTTATTGTATGTTTATTGTGTGTATTGTGTGTGTATAGTGTGAGTATTGTGTGTGTATTCTGTCTCCTGCTGCCTGCTGTCCATATTAAAGACATTATTAAAGGCGTTTTGCTCTGCTCTGCTGCCTTCCTGCTGACTGTGTGTGTGTGTGCCAGACCAAGGATATTTCCCTCATTACTTTCTGAAGAACACACACACACACACACACACACCATTTCTCAGCCATGTTCCTTGAGTGAGAAGCTGTATACTCATAGCATTCTGTACATCAGCCAACCTACTAAATGGAGATGGTAATCGACATGCCTTAAGATTACCTACACATAGAATATTATATATGGATGACTAAATACATCTGTCAGGTTTAAATCTCCCTTCTAGAATGGCCAGGGTTTGTAAGATCTCGGTAATAAGTACTCTTTCTATATTAAGTATAAGAACCCAGTGTTTATGAGTCAATCATACTAAAACTAGTCAGTCAGGTCAATTTAGTTTGTTTATTCAGAGAGCTCTGATTTGCTTTTCTGATAGGTTTTTATACACTAATTTCTGAGGACCCTTATCTTACACTCTTATCTTGACTCGTCATGTCGCAGAGCTATGTAGCTTTCGGTCTACAAGTGTTTGTGGCAGTTTCCCGATCCCATTTAGCAATACTTTGTTTTATTAGTAGAATAAATAATCAGTTAATACATGATCTTAATAATTATTATTCCCTCAACATCTTAAGATCTACATACACCGCTCAAACGTGGAAGAGTCTGGAGTCCCTGTTGTGAACGTTATGCTGCCTGCAACCTCATCCAGCATGACCAATCTGGAGGTGGGTCAGGGATGGTCTGGGTCGGCATATCCTTGGAGGGCCGCACAGACCTCCATGTGCTAGCCAACGGTTCACTGACTGCTGTTAGGTGCCCGGTTAAAATCCTCAGACCCATCGTCAGTCTTCACGCTGGTGCTCTGGGCCCTGGGTTCCTCCGTGGAGGACAATGCCTGGCCTCACGTGGCCAGAGTGTGTAGGCAATTCCTCTATGGCAAATACATTGATGCTATTCACTGGCCCTCAAGTTCCCCAGACCAATAGAGAACCTCTGGGATGTCCAGGAGATCACTGAAGCCCAGATCCAGGTCAGGCAGGAGATCCCCCAGGACATCAGGTAATCAAAGTCAAGTCAAAGTCACAATCCGCCTTCTTCCGTTTCAGAATCTGAATCTGAAAAACGTTTGCCAAGTACATTTGCACATACAAGGAACTTTCTTTGGTGACTCCAGGACAGAAAGAGTCGTTGTTGTGATAGGAGGGGAGGGGGCCACTGGGATGGCCAGTTTGGTTAAGGTTAGAGTCAGCCCCGTGGTTAGGGTTAGAGTCAGCCCCGTGGTTAGGGTTAGAGTCAGCCCCGTGGTTAGGGTTAGAGTCAGCCCCGTAGTTAGGGTTAGAGTCAGCCCCGTGGTTAGGGTCAGCCCCGTGGTCCTCAAAACAGGAGTGACAATATAAAAGTAACTCTTCAGCAGAAATCCATTATAAAACATAGATCATTAGCAATGTTATTTCATTCTGCCTTTCTTGACAAGCATTTTATTGGGACATATATATAGCACATACAGCAGGAATGTGTATTAAACATGAGATTGGGTCAGTGTGGTGTTCAGCATCCCTGACCTAACCAGGGTTACAAAACCAACAGTAAAACCGACCCGTTCCAACAAGCTGTACCCTAAACTACCCACATATCCCAGGAAAATTAGACAATCAGGAAATACTTACAATCTCAACATATCACATTTCAAGGATTGTACATGTGCAGTAGATGTAGAATTTGAATGCTGGCACGAAAAGAAGCTTCTGGGTCTTCAGAAGGGTGTATTTATGTAAAATGGATGAAGGCCGTACTCCGGTGTTGTTTCCAGTGTTCTCTGCAGAACAGAGAGGGTTTCATTCAACTGTGTCGGTGCTAATTGTTGAGATGGTCCTTTTATTTGATTGGATAGGTTGGACAATAGAATGTGGCAGAAGCCATGAGGGACAATGACTATGGTTTCTCAATCATATGTTCTATTGGATTATTTAGAAAACGTTTCCCTTACATTACCTTTTTAATATGCATGTGAATATCTTATAATGGGGCTAGTCAGACAATTTGAAAATGTTGACCACTTGGTCAGTGCTGGCGACAGCCCAGCTATATAGTAAGAGATGCTTCCAGTGGTCACAATTGTATTGATATTCATGACCTTTGAATGTCAGATAGTAATGCAAGTTCTGGATTCTGAACTCACTTTAAATAATTATGTTATTTAAAGTTAGTGTGATTCTTGGTGCAACCTTGAAAATGACTGATTCATACAAGTAGATGTTCTTTGTTGAATAAAATTAAATTTTATAGTCACAGATATCTGGACAATGTGCGATACAAGTTTAGTCATGAGAGGCCTTTCAAACCTGACATAGATAATATAGACCTCCTGAATAAAAACACCTACATACCCTTTCTAATTATATGGAAAAATAATTTACAAATAAATTCCATCAACACTTATGAAGGCATATCTCTACTTCCTACAGAGATATTAGTCAGAAACACCAACAGAAAACAGCCCTCTACCACCCAAGACCAGAAAACATGGAAAACAAACATCACAAATGATCAATGTCTTACACTTTTTCACTCGTCTTCAAACACAACTGTCATCATCATACACAAAAACTGATTGGCCGAACAATGTCTCTGTCTTGCATTTGCCAATTTCCGACCAAATGAGTGTCCCCTTCAACGATTGAGTCGATTACCAGACTCGGATTTCAAAGAAGCATAGTGTCACTGAAGTGAACACCTGATTCAAGTTAACCAGCCACAAGCAATGGAAGTCAATTCCCTCAGCTTGTCATTCTCATAGAACTGTTTGCTTGGCATCGGTCCTGGTGCATTGTGGTCAATTTCAGCTTGACGAGTGTCCAGCCAGGTAGACGTGTTTCAAAGGTCAGAGAGCAACGCAAACTGGTCCCCAACAAGTATCTGAATAGACTGAGTGAATACTTCATGTTCTCCAGAGAACCAATTCCTCGATGTAGACAGCCAATGACAGCCTTCTACAGTTCCCTCCACTTGCTCTCCACCAATCACCTTTTTAAGAGGAGCCGGAAGAGGTGCTGAGTGCAAGCTGCTGATTAAGAGTGGAAGGAGGTGTCGGTGGCAAATGGGAGGTAGCATCTCCTGCCCCCGTCTCTCCTGTCAACAGGAGCAGTTACCACAGCCCTTGACACTGTTCATGACCTCCTCCTGAAGTTTCTTCCTCTCTGCCTCCTTCTGGCTCAGTCTTTCGAGAGGAGGCTCGTCCACTTGGTTCTTACTGTTCAGGATGCGGCTGTTCTGGGTGTTCCACAGGTCAGCGTACAGGGAGCCTGTCATGGCCAACAGGGACTGGTGATCTCCTCGTTCAGCTATCTTCCCCTGAGGAGACACACGGGAAAACAGGGATGGGAGAGCAGGAGATGAGATGGAGAGACAGAGATGAGAGGACGAGAACGGATGGAGAGAGCAAGAGGAGGAGAGGATGGAGTGACGGGGAGGATGAAAGAATGACAGAGAGACAAGAGAAGGAGGGAATGGAGAGAGGAGTGAGAGAGAATAGAAGGTAATGGTGAGACCATGAGGAGGCGATACAGAGATTGACAATGTAAGGAGATAAACATGTTAAATGCATTTAGATGGGAAATAACAGAATGAGGGTTATTCTGGTTGAAGCTGGTTGAGTCAGCCAGCAGCCCATGTAAAGACCTTGACACAGACAGACAGCTGGACTGAATGACAGCATCTAGATCAATAGGAAGACCAACTCTACAGTAATCACTTGAATCGTTACATATCCACAACACACACACACAAAGAAAAAAGAGCTATGAAGAGGTGTTGGCGTTGTGGGCTAGAATACGTGATATGCATGTGACTAATTGTTTCTAACTCTGTCTTGCCGAGCTGACACCATGGCGACAAAAACACCACAAACCAACACACCCCCTCATCTGCACCAAGACCACCTTCTGATCTCTCAGTGTAAAGCGTAATCTACACCAAGACCATCTCTCAGTGTAAAGCCTAATCTACACCAAGACCACCTCTCAGTGTAAAGCCTCATCTAAACAAAGACCACCTCTCAGTGTAAAGCCTCATTTAAACAAAGACCACCTCTCAGTGTAAAACCTCATCTACACAAAGACCACCTCTCAGTGTAAAGCCTCATCTAAACAAAGACCACCTCTCAGTGTAAAGCCTCATCTAAACAAAAACCACCTCTCAGTGTAAAGCCTCATCTACACAAGACCACATCTCAGTGTAAAGCCTCATCTAAACAAAGACCACCTCTCAGTGTAAAGCCTCATCTACACAAAGACCACCTCTCAGTGTAAAGCCTCATCTACACAAAGACCACCTCTCAGTGTAAAGCCTAATCTAAACAAAGACCACCTCTCAGTGTAAAGCCTCATCTAAACAAAGACAACCTCTCAGTGTAAAGCCTCATCTAAACAAAGACCACCTCTCAGTGTAAAGCCTCATCTACACAAGACCACAGCCAGATCTCTTCTTGTGGACCTATGCCCTGTTGCAGTGGAACATGGGAAACAGACAGTTTCCAGAAAGCAGAGAAATACAACACGTCAATCTCACCACCTTCTAACCCCCCCAACTGTAGTCTAAGGGGTCAGTTCTGGTCATCCTTGGTTACACCTCCTGCTAATTGTCTCGTTAAATAAGCAGAATACGGTTTTACATTAATCAGAACAATGACATAATTGGCCATTTCAGATAAGGCCAGGGAATAAGGTTAAACGGTTCCAAAGGACGAAAATTCGGATTGTTTTAAGACAGGTTTCCAAAATCAGAATCAACTTTATTGCCAAGTAGGTTAAGCCACACAAGGAATTTGCTATGGTATATTGATGCATGACAGTAAAAAGTGGTAAAAGAAAGAACATCGTAAGTAGATAAAATAGCACTGTTAGTAAAAATAACACAGTAAACAGAAAGTGTGCATGCAAAACCTTTACTGTATTACATTTACCATAAAACATTACTGTTTTAGGACAGTCAACAGACAGATTATGGAACATCTGATTGTTATAGGACAGTCAACAAACAGATGATGGAACCTCTGATTGTTTTAGGACAGTCAACAGACAAGATTATGGAACCTCTGATTGTTTTAGGACAGTGAACAGACAAGATTATGGAACCTCTGATTGTTTTAGGACAGTCAACAGACAGATGATGGAACCTCTGATTGTTTTAGGACAGTCAACAGACAGATGATGGAACCTCTGATGGTTTCAGGACAGTCAACAGACAGATGATGGAACATCTGATTGTTTTAGGATGGTCAACAGACAGATGATGGAACATCTGATTGTTTTAGGATGGTCAACAGACACATGATGGAACATCTGATTGTTTTAGGATGGTCAACAGACAGATGATGGAACATCTGATTGTTTTAGGATGGTCAACAGACAGATGACGGAACCTCTGATTGTTTTAGGACAGACAACACAGATGATGGAACCTCTGATTGTTATAGGACAGTCAACAAACAGATGATGGAACCTCTGATTGTTTTAGGACAGTGAACAGACAAGATTATGGAACCTCTGATTGTTTTAAGACAGTGAACAGACAAGATTATGGAACCTCTGATTGTTTTAGGACAGTGAACAGACAAGATTATGAAACCTCTGATTGTTTTAGGACAGTCAACAGAAAGATGATGGAACATCTGATTGTTTTAGGACAGACAACAGACAGATGATGGAACATCTGATTGTTTTAGGACAGACAACAGACAGATGATGGAACATCTGATTGTTTTAGAATGGTCAACAGACAGATGATGGAACATCTGATTGTTTTAGAATGGTCAACAGACAGATGATGGAACTCCAGCTAGAGCTCTAACAAACGGCACCAACCTCTCAGGAGTCTTTTCCAGAGAATCGAACATATGAGGTATATTACTTGTATGAAGAGATCCTCTTACCTTGTCTAGTACAATGATTTCATCTGCATCTACGATGGTGGAGAGTCTGTGAGCGATAAACACAGTTGTGCGATCCTGGACCAGACCTTTCATGGAACTCATTATGTTCTAGAAACACACAAAAACAACATCACCATTGAGCATTATCTATGTCCTAGAACAGTGGTCCCAAACCCTGTTCCTGGAGAGCTACCCAAGTGCAGATATTTGCTCCACAAACTTTTCTGAATCAGTATGTTTCTTTTTTTTAATTCTTTTTTTTATTTTTTTTTTTAATGTGCCAGAAAACAAATGGTTACCATAGCTCTTTAGGAACAAGTTTATTGAAAAATATGTATCATGGAGTATTAGAAATGGTTCTAGAATATTTTAAAATCAGACAGGAACACACATGTTATAGATTGTTCCAAAAACACAAACAACTATGTAGTGTAATCAACAGTTCTAGAACCTTAGGGTTTTGTCCCTTGACCATAATAGGAACAGGCTACATTGATACAGTATGCCTAAAGAAACACCACTCCAGTGGGAAACATGCTGATGTCAATGTCACTTCCAGAGCAGCGTGTGTACAGGAACAAACTTCTCCTTTGACAACATTCTCAATATTTGTTGTATTATTGATTCCAAGGTTTAACTAGAATACATTTTTTAACAAGTTTAAAGGAAAAATCTATAAACAAATCTAACTTTTTTTTATACCTTCACTAGGTCATGAAATGGAACGTTTTAGCAGACTCCAAGCATTTCCTAACTGATTACGCAATTATCGCAATAATTTGATGATGCCTGGAATTGTCTTTGGTGATTTACGGCTTGCAAACAGAAGCTCGACCATGAAAACCTATGCCATTAAGCTCCAGGCGCACATTTTTAGTGTTGATGTTGATGCCAAAGGAGGTTAGGGCTGCAGTTATTGAGTCAGCAGAGTGTTGGCGACATTTACACACTATGCACCTCAGCATTTGGCTACCCCGCTCTGTTACTTTACGTGGCCTGCCACTTTGTGGCTAAGATGCTGTGGTTCCCAAACAAATCCACTTTACAATAATACTACATAGAGTTGATTGTGGAATACCTAGGAGGGGAGAAATTTCACAAAATGCATGTTGCAACAGTGGCTATTACAGTACCATGCTCGAATTCAGTGAGCCCTTTGGAACGACCCATTCTTTCACAAATGTTTGTAAAGGCAGACAGCATGGCTACACGCTTGATTTTATCGCGGTGTGGCAATGGGACTGAATACAACACCTGAATTTAATGAGGTCCAATACTTTTGTCCATATAGTGTATATACTAACATTCCCAAGTTTAGGATCATTTAGAAATTTCTCTGTTTTCAAAATTGAAAAGAAAATGTCTTGCCCGTTAAAAATAACATAAAAGTGATCAGAAATACATTGTCGATGATTATTATAGCAGGAAATGGCTGATTTGTAACATAATATCTACACAGGCACACAGACTCCTATTATCAGCAATCAACAGTCCTGTGTTTCAGTGGCATGTTGTGTTTGCTAATCAAAGTTGATCATTTAATAAGGCTAATTGATCATGGTAATTATGTTAGCACAGCTGAAAACTGCTGATTAAAGAAACAATAAAGTTGTCCTTCTTTAGACGAGTATCTGGAACAGCAATTGAGGGTTCGATTATAGGCTAAAGACAGAAATGACTTTCTTCTGAAACTCGTCAGTATATTCTTGTTGCGTTTGAAGGCTATTCAATACTCATTCACTGCTGTGTACTACTCCCTTCACAGAACTGCATTTCTGCTAATCCAGAGTCCATTTAAAGACATTTAACCCAAATCTGTCTTTAAAACACATGTTAGTGAATAAGACACATCATGATAGAAACAATATTGTGCAGGCAACCATTATGTTGATCCTAGATTAAGGTGAAATATTGTAAACGCATGCCACAGCTTCTGGAGTCAAATCTCTGGTAAAACGGCTTTTGAATATTTGGACCCAAATTCATGGAATGCCATTCAGTGTGATCTTAAGTTAAATGTTTTCATTCCTATGAGAGATTTTACATTTCTTATAAATAATCTATTTATTGTCAATTGTGATAGTTTTTCTTAATGTATGTTTTATTTCCATTTTGTAAGCATTTTATTGTTGTAATACAGGGCTCAGCAGAAAGAGAGACCAGGGTTTCAGATGATTTCTCTGGATAGATGAAGGTAAATAAGTAAATAAATATTGATAGTCAGGATGTATAAACAATGCTCTGGGAAAAAATTAAATGCAAACTTTAAAGCAACTAAGTCAACATGCTCCAACACACACACAGCAATATATCATGCCTCCTCCCTCTCCTCTGCTCTCTATGCTCCGTATTGTATGCCCACGCCAGTATGAAAAATCTTCACAATAAGGACGTAAGAACATTGTAAATTTCTTTCAATATGAATTGTTAATATCAAATGTGGCCTATTCTATTTGACAATATATAGACTGACTTTTAGAACTTCAGGACACTGTTTGCGACCCTCGAACACAGGGGCATTCAAAGTTCAATGAATTGTAGTTGTAATAAACTAAAGTGACACAAATGTAATTTTCGATGCTGAAACATTGATAGAGTGCGCGTGTATTACCTCCTCTGTGATGGAGTCCAGTGAGGACGTAGCTTCGTCATAAAGAAGAATGGGCGGGTTCTTCAGAATGGCCCTTGCTATAGCTACACGCTGCTTCTCTCCACCTGACACACAAATTAAATAATAACATCATGACAAACAGGCAGAAGGCCAGACCACACAGAAAGATTTTACTGAAGAGGTTTGTCATTCCCCCTCTGACTAACTACATCTCTATGCACATCGGGTGCCCAGTGATTCTCATTGCTGCGTCCTCCAGGTCAGTAAATAAAACCTACAGAAATTCAATAATTTCTCATCATATTGGAGTTATTAAGCAGATGCTATATTAAGCAGAACAGTTCACAGTAAAGTGTCTAGATTTTCTATTTCTTGGAATTAAGTGTGAACAGACTGGTAGTAGTAGTCAGCCAGGCTAGTTTTAACAGACTGGTAGATCTAAAATGTGCTAGTAGTAGAAAACAGAACAGTATGTGTGCGTGTGTATAACCAGCAGCAGTACAGAACAGCAGGTTAGAAGCAGCTTGACTGTGGATGAACTCGTGTTCGGCTCCTGGTAACTCTCAGCTAATCAGATACAAACGCTTAGTCATTACCAGACCTAAGACACTTTAACAGCTGGGGGGAACCCCCCCACTTCCTCTCCCCTCACTTTCCATGTCCCTCCCTCCACCTCTCCCCCTTTCCTCCCTCTCTCACCTTCCTTCTGTGTTCAGACCAATGACTGTTTTAGAGTTTTTCAATACTGGCTGAAATTAATTGCATTTCAACATTTGGTGGAAACGTATCAAGACTAAAACTTTATATTACATTTTGGAATTTCAATTTTCTCATATTCACTAAAGTGTTTGACCAAGTTTAATAGAGATTATGTAACCAATTGCTCTGTGTGTGTGTGTTTGTGTGTGTGTATGCTTGCATACCTGAAAGTTTAAGGCCCCTCTCCCCGACCTGGGTTTCATATCCGTGTGGCATCCTCAGAATAGCGTTGTGTAACCCTGCAAGCCTCGCCACCTCAAACACCTCTTCTGGTGTGGCATTGATGTTCCCATACTGCAGATTGTAGAAAATGGTGTTGTGGAAGAGCACTGCATCCTGGGTAAAAAAAAGAAACTTTTTATTGGAAAAACAAATGTTCTGGATTCTTCCTGGTGCAGGACTATGCCCGGCCTCATGTGGCCATAGTGTGATGGCAGTTCGTGGATGACAAAGGGATTGGTGCCATTAACCGGCCCTCACATTCCCCAGATCTGAATCCAATTGAGAACCTCTGCACGTGAGGTTTCGTACATCAGACGATGCCAAGTAAAGCTACAGACTGTCTAGGTGCTCACTGATGCATTGATGCATCAGAAAATCCCCCAGGACACCGAGACTGTCTCATCAGGAGCATGTCCAGACATTTTTGGGAGTGCATTCAGGCACGTGGGGGCCATACACACTACGTAGTCTCATTATGAGTTGCTGTGATAAAATTCACTCAAGTTGGAACAGCCTGTGATTTCAATTGTTTACTTTGACTTTGGTGCAAGTTTAAAGTTTTGGATCTTTAATATATTTCGTTCATTGACTCCCAGTGTATGATTTACAGTTGTGAGCAAAGTAACTCAAATATACAGTTGATCAGCTGTTTGCAATGAACAAATGAAACAAAATCAATTGAAATAACTCAACACAATGAATACTTAAAGTGGTTTCCCCAACTTCAACTGAAAATGCAACTTTTATTCAACCCCATAAATAGAATCCCTCACGAATCCACAAGAGCACAAATATGCCAAACAGGTGTTTTCTCATGCACACCTGATGCAACTAATCAAGGGCTTCATTAGTTGCACCAGGTGTGCTTGAGCTAGAACACATGAAATATCTGAACTGGCTAGGGGTTTCTCAAGTGTCACGTTTGACTGCATGTTTGAAATATGGCTAAGTCAAAAGAGTGGTCCAAAAAGTGATCATCGCCCTTCACAAACAAGGAACAGGATACAAAAAGATGGCGAAGGCACTGAATGTTCCTAGAGACACGGTTAGAAGCATAGTTCGCAAATTAAAAGTGAAAACAGTAGTTACACTACCTGGATGGGGCAGAAAACGGAAGCTATCGATGGCTGCAACCAGGTGGCTGAAAAGGCAGGTTGTGAAAAAACCTTGAGCGACTGCAAAAGCTGCAGCAAGACTTGGTGACAAAAGGCACCAAGGTTTCAGTGAGCACTGTAAGGCATGTACTAAACGCAGTAGGTTTCCATGTCAGAACTCCAAGACGTACACCACTACTGACCCAAAAGCTCAATAAAAGTCGGCTCTAATATGCTAAAAATCATATAATGATGAAACAAAACTGGAACTTTTCGGCATGATGGATCCGCGGAATGTCTCGAGGAAGAAGTATGAAGCATACGCTGAAAAAAACACTCTGCCCACGGTTAAGCATGGTGGTGGCTATGTGATGCTCCGGGGTTGCTTTGCATCCTCTGGCTCTGGAACCCTGCAGCATGTAGAAGGCAAAATGGATTCATTGAAGTATCAGAAAATCCTAGGAGAAAGCGTTATGCCGTCTGTGAGGAAGCTAAAGCTTGGGCATCATTGGACCTACCAACAGGACAATGATCTCAAGCATACCTCAAATTCCACCAAGGCTTGGTTGCAGAAGAAGACCTGGAAGATTCTACAGTGGCCATCACAGTCCCATAGAAAATCTCTGGTGGGCTTTGAAGAAGGTAGTTGCAGCACGCAAACCCAAAAATATTACTGAACTGAAGGCCATTGCTCATTAGGAATGGCCTAAGATTCCTCAGGAAAGCTGTCGGAAGCTGGTGTCTGGCTATGCATCATGTTTGCAGCAGGTCATAACAGCAAAAGGGTGCTAAGTATTCAAGAAGCTTGTCATGGAGGGGTTGAATAATTTTGAGAATGGAGAATTCATTTAAAGTTCAGTTGAATTTGGGGAAACCACTTGAAGCATTCGTTGTGCTGAGCTAGTTCAATTTCTTATGTTTGATTTTTTCATTGCAAACAGCTGGCAGTCTGTACACTTTGACAATCAACCTGATTTGCAATGGGGGTCGAATAATTTAGTTTCACAACTGTAAGTGTTCCCTTATTTTTTTTTTAGATGTGTATTTCCAATCGGAATGTTGGATTGAGGATCAGAATCAAATTAACCGATTTTCACTAATGCTAATGTTACTTGACCTCACCAAAAACGTAACCCGAGATCAGAGTCCTAATGTTAATCATACCTGGGGCACAACTCCTACAGCCCGCCTCAAGCTGTCTAGGCTCACATCTCTGATGTTCTGTCCAGCAATATAGATGTTCCCTTTCTGTGGCTCATAGAACCGGAACAACATTCGCACTATCGTGCTCTTTCTGAAATAAAACTGGGGTTATTTATTCTTCCTCCAAAAGCAACAAGCAGAACACGACATCAAAACCATAGAAGATACAGCTGAGATGGGATTGCAGCTGATGTGAAACATTCTGATAAGGGGTAAAACACAGAAAATATTAGTGAAGTAGCCAAATTGTTTACTACCAAGTAGAGCTCCCTGGAATAAGGGATTCCCCAAAGGCAGACCTACCCTGATCCACTGCCTCCTACAATGGCCACCTTTTTCCCAGCTGGCACCTCAAAGGTGACCCCATCTAGAACCTTCTGCCCCTCCAGGTACTCAAAGTAGACATCCTCAAACCTGATGGTGGCCTCCTGAGTGGTCATGAGGAGAGGAGGGGCCAGATCCCTCTCCTAGGAACATATAGTAACAGAAGAAAAAATAAGATACAATAACCCTAAATGTATCATAAACGAGCATGTTAACCAGGTCTCAGTAGTCAAGCATGTAAACCAGGTCTCTGTAGTCAAGCATGCAAACCAGGTCTCTGTAGTCAAGCATGCAAACCAGGTCTCTGTAGTCAAGCATGCAAACCAGGTCTCTGTAGTCAAGCATGTAATCCAGGTCTTTGTAGTCAAGCATGTAATCCAGGTCTCTGTAAAGCATGTAATCCAGGTTTCTGTAGAAAGGCATGTAAACCAGGTTTCTGTAGAAATGCATGTAAACCAGGTCTCTGTAGCCATGCACGCAAACCAGGTCTCTGTTGTCAAGCATAAAAACCAGGTCTCTGTTGTCAAGCATAAAAACCAGGTCTCTGTTGTCAAGCATGCAAACCAGGTTTCTCAAATTAAATCAATAAGAAACAACCACCAAACCCTCCAAATTCCTGATGTGTCAAAAGGTTTTCCCTCCCCGGTGCTTGGTGTGGGGTTTTACCTTGATCTTAGTATCAACACTGAGCAGGGTGAACAGGGTGTTCATGTCTATGAGGGCCTGGCGTGTCTCTCTGTACACAGTGCCCAGGAAGTTAAGAGGAAGAGAAAGCTGGAAGAGCAGACCATTCACCATTACCAGATCCCCAACTGTCATGGAGCCTGGCAACAACAATAAAAAACATAAACAATTAAATGAAGAATACACAAAATCACAAAATACCTCTCCAACACAGTACCTCTCCAACAACACACAAACACTATACTTAAACACAATGTTTCTCTCTAACGTTCACTTTTTTCTCCAACTCCAGACCTGCCATGATGCTCTTGCTGGCCAACACCATGATAGCAGTCAGGCCAACACTGAAGATGGCACTCTGCCCAAAGTTCAGCATAGCCAGGGTGGAGGTGGTCTTCAGGGAGGAGGCTTCATAAATCTTCAGAAACCCATCGTACCTTTCTGCCTCGTATTTCTCATTGTTGAAATACTGAAAGAGTGCAAGAGGGGGGAGGGGTTAGACTGGGCGAGTTGGGTCAAGTAAGGACAGAAGTCAGTAGAATAAAAACTAGCAGGTTTGAATGACATCGGATAACGGTCTCGTGGCCCACCACAAAGCAGTGTTGGATGCATCATCCTGGTTTTGCTACAAGACTGAATCAGGGTATGAATTGTGGTGGAAAGAGTGGGAGGATCATTTGACACGGTGGATCAGTGGGCGCGTCCCCACCCTGCCAGCTGGTGAATGTGGCCATGATGTTGGAGGAACAGGACATGGAGGAAAAAGAGGCACACAAGAACAGGATGGAGGGAAGATGTGCCAAATAACTGACCTTTAAAGGGAACCACTTCACTTCACAGCCCTACTGGCTCTGGAACAGGGAGTCATTAGGGACAGAATCAAGAGATCAGGTTCCTGTAAAAGCTGGACCTCTGTGTGTTTGTGTGTTGCATTGTGTGAGGCCTGGTGAAACTGATGACTGTGTAGGTGTATATCCAATTACATATTCATACTGAGACGCCAGAACTAGACATGAAGACACTCAAACTACCAGACACCAGGACAACTGACAGAACAACAGACTCTAAACATCCGACACGTTTTAGCTTGACACCGACACTTAGACGACAATTTGTCAAAGAATCCATCTTCAATTGCAACATTCTTTGGCCACCCCCTAAACACAAACATTTGGCATAAGAAACCACATCTTGATTGCATTGTATCTTAATTACGTTAGGCTATTCATAGCTGTGTTCTATATTAATGTTGTTAGAAAATAGGCACTTTTTTTGCAACTAGAAAGCAGGTGCATGAGGGACTCATCAACATGTCTTCCGACGCACACCCCCCAGCAGCTCTGCTCCCTGCCACGCTGTTCACTAAACCAGGATTGAGCTTGCAGGCACTCAACCAACCACAAGGAGTCACTATATAACAACGAGACAGCCCTGACAAACCTCTTGATCCCAACCCCGAAGACAACAATATAGAGAGAAGACCAACAGTAGAAGTTGAAAAGAAGCGAGAAAACGGTTCAAACCTTAACAGTCTCGTAGTTGAGCAGAGAATCGATAGCGGCGTTGCCAGCCTCGTTATCTGCCTTGTTCATCTCAATCCTAAAACGAGTCCTACATGACGAGGGAAGTCAAGGTTACATATTACGACTAACAAATTCAGACAAAGACACAAGAAAAAAAAAACATAGCAGCAACTAAGAGTTAAGAAGAAGAATCACAGCACCATCATCACAACTCTACCTCCACTGTGTGAAAGCGATGGTGAAGGCTGTATATGCTCCCAGAGTACCAAGAGTCACAGCCGCAAAGTCTGCCCCGCACTTGTAATACTGAGGAAAGAAAGACAGATTAAAAATACATTAGCATAGTCAGGAGAGGGAGACAGATTGCATATAATAATATAAGAAAGGGAGAGAAGAAAGAAACAGAATGAGACCAATCCAGAGCAACTCACAGAACCCATGACGGTTATGTGCCCCAAGGCAGTGTAGACCTCAACTCTTAAAGCAGTACTGACAGACCTGGGACCTGGACCTACTAGAGCAGTACTGACAGACCCGAGCCCTGAGCCCACTAGAGCAGTACTGACAGACCGGGGTCCTGTACCTCCTAGAGCAGTGCTGACAGACCTGAGCCCTGAACCCACTCGAGCAGTATTGACAGACCTGAGGTCTGGACCGACTAGAGCAGCATTGACAGAACTGGGCCCTAGACTTGAATAATAAAAACAAAAAAAACACTGGAAACCAAAATACAATGACCCGATAGTGTTATTATCAACCTCAGCAATACAGGGTGCTCATAAGATTCTCTTCTTCAAACTTGTAATGGTTGAGTTATACAAATATATATTCAGTCTATTCATCCGCCCTACCTTCTGTAGTAAAACAATCCTCTTTTCATGTTATAGAAAATTGTTATCCACATTTGGGTCATCTCTAACCAATCAGAGAATCAAAGCCAATGACACATTGGTTTGATGGATTCTGTTCTGATCCAGAACTTACAGACCTCGGGGTCTTTTACGGAGAAGTTTTTCGTAAAATTAATTTGTAAAAGAAAGACATTCAAGTCTCATGAAAAGAGTTTGTGCACAAAAACTACTAAGACGGGCTGTTCAGTGGTCATGTCTGAATAACAGGCTCCAGTATAACATTATAACGTAAGCTTTTAAGTTGTCATGTCTGAATAACATGGTCCAGAATAATATTAGTTTCACCAGGTTTGGTAACATAATTGGTATTATTATTCTAGACTATTTCGGGCCGCTTCAACAACATCAAATGGACCGTTGGAAATAGAGACAATTAAGATACAAGCGATCCCTGCAGCTAACGATCCCAGGGTCAGGCCAATGGAGTCAGCCAGCAGGGTTCAATGGAGTCACATCTCGTTATGATGTTAATATGACTGTGACCGAGATAATGGCTACACCTTCAGGATGACAGCAATTACCAATATACATCGGGAAGCCCCCCCCCCCCACGTCCTCCAGGGTGGCAGAGACGGGGTGGATCCCAGGTCAGAAAGCACTCATGCTAACATAGAGAACACGATGGAAGTAACCACCAGCAAATAAGCATGTTACATGTGGTTACGCACCAAGATGGTAGAGACCAGGCCCATCTCAAACGTGGTCGGCCCCAGGTTGAAGACGATGGCAGAGAGGACAAAGGAGATCCCCCTGGTCCCCCGGTCGATGGCCTTGGACAGTGCCCCCGTCTGGCGGGACAGGTGAAAGCCCAGGTCCAGGTTGTGCAGATGCAGGAACACATTCTTAGCAATGCGGCGTATAGAATTCTGGGCCACCTTCCCAAAAACGGCATTACGCAGCTCGTTGAAGAGGGCAGAGCCAGCACGGGACACGCCGTCTGGGCAGGGGGGAGGGGGTGAAGAACAAAGGAGAAAAGTGGATTTTCATCAGGGATGCATAGTGACTGAACTCTGCAGAAGGAAGAGAGAGAAGCGAGAAGGAGAAGAGGGCGAGAGAGAGGGTGGGAGGGAAAGAGGGGGATAGAGAGTGGAAGGGAAAGAGGGAGAAAGGAGGAGGGAAAGAGGGTTAAGAGAGAGAGTGGGAGGGAGGGAGGAAAAAAGGAGGAGAGAGGGTGAGAGAGAAAGAGAGAAAGAGAGGGTGAGAGAGACAGAGAGCGAGAGAGAGAAAGGCAACCCTCGATAGTACCACAAGACAAAACACATTAAGGTTCATAAATTTGATTGTGCTTGACAAGTCAAATCCAGTGATCCAATGCTATCAGTTTTGGTTCAAATGGCTAAGATGAAATACATGAGGTTTAGAGTCCATCCAAGTATGGAAAGAGGGTCTTTAGCGTAATGTATAATAGCCCTGTTCAGCTAATGAACAAACTCCCCCCCAGACTGAACCTGAACAGGGAATTTACTCCATTCAGGCATGAGACATATTACCATTATAACATCACACATACACTACACATTTACACACGCTCCACACATACCACACACACGCACTCCACACAATCTACACAATCTACACATATGCACACTTCATACACTCCACACATTCACACACAGTACACACACTCCACACAGACACAAATTGTGCAGAACACTGTCACTAAAATCTTGCAACCCAGCATGCAACGTGGGTTTTGTTATGTGTGAAGACATGGCGGAAGGCAGTGACAATGCTAAGAGGACCAGATCTGAAAAGTAGTCATATTTTGGGGTTTATAGATGTGCTGAGGGAAATGTTATCCAAGATTGTCTCCCTGTCTACAGAACATGCAAAAACATTTGCTTCAAAAACATCTTCATATCTCTTGAGTCATGGCAACCACCAACCACTAATTTATAGCGAATCCAAAGTAAGTTAAACAGCTAACATTTTTTTATGTCAAGTGAACAAAAATTCATACATGAAGGATGTTAGACCAAAAGCACCTTATATCGTTATGAATGACACAAGGAAATTATCATCAGTGCTGTTCATTTGATTTGTTTACATAGTTTGTGTTGTTCTTACAATCATATTGCTTTACTTGTGTTGCACATTTGATTTGCTTACTTAAAGTATTGTTCTTTTACCCCTGCATTAGGGGAATTTAACTCTGAAATCCACATGTTTAATGTTAATATTACCATTTTAATGTTCATGGCCAGTCATTCTATAGTTCCATGTATTCTACGAGCCAGTCATTCCGTAGTTCAATGTATTCTACGAGCCAATCATTCTGTAGTTCCATGTATTCTACAAGCCAGTCATGCTGTAGCTCCACGTATTCTACGAGCCAATCATTTTGTAGTTCCACGTATTCTAGGAGCCAGTCATTCTGTAGTACCATGTATTCTACGAGCCAGTCATTCTGTAGTTCCATGTATTCTAGGAGCCAGTCATTCTGTAGTTCCATGTATTCGACCATCCAGTCATTCTGTAGTTCCATTTATTCTACGAGCCAGTCATTCTGTAGTTCCATGTATTCTACGAGCCAATCATTCTGTAGTTCCATGTATTCTACAGCCAGTCATTCTGTAGTTCCATGTATTCTACAAGCCAATCATTCTGTAGTTCCATGTATTCTAGGAGCCAGTCATTCTGTAGTTCCATGTATTCGACCATCCAGTCATTCTGTAGTTCCAATTATTCTACGAGCCAGTCATTCTGTAGTTCCATGTATTCTACCAGCCAGTCATTCTGTAGTTCCAATTATTCTACGAGCCAGTCATTCTGTAGTTCCATGTATTCTACCAGCCAGTCATTCTGTAGTTCCAGCTGACATTAACGTCCATCAGGGGCACAACAGCACATTTGCTGAGATGCAAGATCAATGTTGGCGCCCACAAATCCCCCCACGAAGCACAGTTTTTTATTTAGCCTTTTTCTTTTTCTGTTCTGCGCCCCAGAACGCTTCCCTCCTCGATCCACTGTGATCACGTGACTGTCTGTGACAGACTTAAGGTAATGTCGGGTAATGATTGTGAGCGGTTGATATGCAATCACTTAAATAATAAAATTATTTTTTTAAATAATTTAAAATGCTAAACAAATTGAAATAAAAATGTTTCCATCCATAATGTTTTAACAAATAATGTTCTAAGATTTTCAAAGAACTATTTGAATGCACTGCATATGCTGCATACCTTATTTTTGCGCCTCTTACGTCTATACATAAACCACAGAGAAGAGAGCTGGGGACACATAGCTACAGGAGAGGAGGAGGGCGTGGGACACATAGCGACAGGAGAGTAGGAGAGATTGGGACACACAGCTACAGATGACGGGAAGAGGGGACACACAGCTACAGGAGAAGAGAGGAGGGGACATATAGCTACAGGAGAAGAGAGGAGGGGACATATAGCTACAGGAGAAGAGAGGAGGGGACACACAGCTACAGG